>JAHPZR010009027.1:0-7500 GCA_019787425.1 Platygyra sinensis | reverse complement strand
ACGTTAAACTCTCCTTTGAACTCATCCATAGATAGTGGTGAAATTTTGTCGACCTATAACTTAACTGTAAGAACCTCCGCTTAATTTAGTTGATCCAGATGTTAGCGCTTCCTCTCCAAGTTAGTCAAAGAAACGTGTCACTCCAGCTCGGATGTTGTTTTGGCAAGCTTTCTAATGTTCGAGAAGTAAATGCCAATAAACCAGCTGAACACGCCCGGCGATAAAACGGAAACGACATTTTGGCATAAATACAGACAAGTCATTGCAGTCATGTGCACAGCTAAAGAAGCTGTGAAAATAAAGCCCGAAAAAGAGAGATTCAGGCTTGAACGAGGGACTCAATGGGGTGCCGGGTGGCTTTTACGGTTAAGGTGATTCCTCAGAAATTAAAATGACCGATGAATTTTTTTTAAACTTTCCCTGAACTCATTTCATATTCTGTTAAGGATTCTCTATTCGTCACCGCCATTCAAATTCAATCAGTTCGTCTCTATGTTCCAATCTGTTCTTCTAGTTGAAATTGCAAAACATTTAACACATAAATTTAAAAAACCCTCGTCTTACCAAAGCAATCCTGACTAATACTTTGTTGCTTCTCAGATGCGATATTTAAGAGGTTTTTAAGGCAAGTTATAACATTAAATATTCCTTTGAACTCATCCTTAGAAAGTGGTGGATCTGTAACTTAAATGTACGAACCACGATAGTAAAGCAGTTGACTTACTTTAGTTGATCCAGATGTTAGCGCTTCCTCTCTTAGTTAAAGAAACGTGTCGCACCAGCTCTGATGTTGTTTTTGCAAGCTTTCTAACGTTCGTTAAATACATGCTAAAAAACCAGCTGAACACAACCGATAAAGCCAAAAGCGACATTTTGACATCAAATATAGACAATTCGAGATAAATGTCTCGTTATACGTCAAGCAAGAGAAATAAGGGTAGTTAATTAACACAACAGATCAGTGGCTATGTTACCACGTAAATAGTTTTTCAGTGAAATGTTTGAAGTTCGAATCGACAAAGTTTCAATTATCCGTCATGCTTTAGATAGTAATGAGAATTACGAGTAGAAACTTACTATTAGCCCAAAACGGTGTTTTTAGTACTGTATTTCAAAAACAGAAAATTTGGGTTCAAAACTGGAACTTCATTGATTACCATCACAAGAAGTGCTTTAAGTTTCCTTTTTTCTTTTTATTTACCTCTTTCTTAAAGACCCAAGTCAGTCATCACAGTTCTGTGTGTATACAACTAAAGTAGCTGTAAAAAATAAAGCCTGAAAAAGAAATTCACGCTTAAGGACGTTCGCGCCCAAAACCTCCCACGTACAGATTTTTTTAAAACTTTGACCGCAGGTAGAAAATGATGAGATTAGATTAAAAACGTAAAAAAAAAATCGGGGGTCACCGAACTCGTTCTGAGGCTAATGCATAACATGCGCGTGCCTAATGAATGGCGTGCGCACTAGAAATGCGCAGTAGCAATGGGCGCGAACGTAAGAGATTTCCCTCAAACTAAGCTCAATAACGAAATATATTCTTCTTTTCTCTTAAAAGAGCACAGTGATCCCCGATTTTTTTCAGGTATTTGCTGAGAACAGTCTAATAAAGAACGTATTTGAAGAAGAAAAAATGTTTGATAGTGGAACACGATTGTTTCTGGAAAATAGTTCCCAACTGGGTGTATTTTAGCCAAGGCGAGGACCTCAAGTTAACTACGGAACTGTCCGAAAAAGTGCAATATTCTGGCAACCAAGAAATCAAAAACAGCTTAAATGAGGCAATACTGCTTATGTCATGATCAATAAATGAAGCTTTGCTTTCAAGATAAAACTTTGCGTCTTCCAAGGAACCAAGACTTAATTCTGTATGAAGATGATTCGAATTTTTAATGCGCAACTAGTAAAAATACCCATTTTAAGAGCCCGCTGACGTGTAAACAAGCATGGTGGCCCCATTTTTTTACTGTATCTTTTCTTTAAGTTCATATCATGAATGTAATTACGCCCAAGTTTCCACAAAAAAAGTTTGAAAACTATTTCAAGGGAATTACCTTAAACGGATTCCAACCCATGCCCTCTGCGATTATCGACGCAGTCAGTGCTCTACCAACTGAGCTGTCAAAGCCAACTGGGAGCATGTCACGTTGTGAGTCAGTTCAAAATATAGCAATAGACGATGAAAAATTGCAAGTGAATATACGAAAGGTGACTAGGAGTAATTCTTGTGTGAGCAAAAGTACTTAACTCCATAGCCTAAATCTCTCCTTTGACAAACATGGGTAAAAAATTGCCGTTACAGTGTCCCTTACTGAACGTTTAACATTAAAGTAAGGAGAGTGAGTATTCTCGTTATCCTACGTCATGTTTTGTGGCGAACCTTTAAACCTCTGGCAAGATGGACACCTTCCAAGGTTTCTCTCTCTTTTTATAAGTACAAATCAGTAACGCTGGATTTTTTTTCTTGTGGCGATTACAGAAAGGTTCAACCAGCTGGTCACGTTCGCTCCCGTGTGACTCGTTAGTTAGGGGGCACCGTGAACTCATGCTAAGATACCAGTCCTGTTGCCAAACCATTTGAAACCATTGAATTGATCTATGTGTATAAGCTGAGTTGTAAAACCTTGTTTAGACCTTCTTAGCTTGGATTTATTGTCAATTCTATACCTTAATAAATATGGTGGGAATGTACCAAAGTAAAAAAGATAGCCGGAAGTAATAAACAATTGAGTAATAATTTTACAATTGAATTAATTGAGATATGCGTCAAACGTGACCTCGCGTAAAATTTCTCCTCACACAGAGCAGTTTTTAATGACGGCCACCCTGACATTTTTCCAGGCGAGTAGAATAAAGAACGCTGCTTCCATTTGTGTATAAGTATTGTACCTGACTGAAAATCATAACAGACATCGATTTAAAGGTGGTACATTACAAAAATGTGGCGATGTTCCATAGAAAAAATTACATTTAAGACCCGTGAAACACTTGTTCACAAACACTTTGAAACAACCTTTGCCGAATTGATCTCTAGATGAGCGTGTCAAGCGAAAGTACCCAGTGGTATAAGTTTTTTTTACGCAGCAGCACGGTCATAGCACAACGTCTGGTTTACAGTACGACACATGACCAAAAATGTAGATTTAGTTTAAAACAAATATTCAACGAGTACTTTGTAGTAACGCTGTAAAAGTAGATGCACAACTCGATTGAGTATAATAATTACTGGGTGAAAACTCTGCTGATTTCCATCATAGGCTCACTTTCTTCCCCTTCTAAAAGGGAACATTTCCTACAACTGCCGAAAACGTTTTTACAAAAGGAACAACCATTGCATCTCCCTCCCCGGAGATACAATTCGTACCCCCCCCCCCCCTCCCAATGTTTCACTTTCTCCCTTGATAATAATGGGGATATTCTGATGTGTGAAAATAAGAAAATAATTTTTGATTGATAAGAAAGCCTTTCAATCGCAATATCACGGTCCGTATTCGGTAGGAGGAAAAAACATCCCATACAGCATCGGAGCCAGTCCCTTCATGTGAAAACTAAAGTTTGGACAGTTAGCATCTTGGTTACAGTGCTTTTTACAGGCTTTATTTGGAAATAACCTTATTTTGCACCAAACCCAGTGAACAAATCATTTTTTGTGACTTAACAGACGTTAAAATCTTAAGATTTTTTTAGTTTAATGAATAACGACACTAATGGTCTTTGATTGATCTCTGTAATACTCTCCAAAGAAGAAATTTTAGCGTGAAGCCAGCTAGTTCAAAAGTAGACCATTGAGAAAAGTGCGCTTTAAGTTTCTTACATGATGGATTAAGCATTTAACAAGCCAAACATTGGCGGAAGGGGGTGCAAATTGCATCTCCGGGGAGGGGATGCAATGGTTGTTCTATTTTGTAAAACGTTTCGGCAATTGTAGGAAATGTTCCCTTTTAGAAGGGGAAGAAATCAGTGAGCCTATGATGGTAAATTAGGCAAAGTTTTTTCCCTAGTAATTAAACCAACCGAGTGGGGCATCTCTTTACAGCTTTATTGCAAAGTATCGTTATATATGTTGAAACTAATCTATAGTTTTGGTCATGTTCTTACTATAAACAGCCGTTGCCATGGCCGTTGCTACGTAAAACAACTTATACCACTGTGTACGTTCCTTAAATTCGCACTCACCACGATATAAATCCGGCAAGGTTGTTTCAAAGTGTTTTTAACAAGTGTTCAAGGGTCTTAAATCTCTTGTATTTTCAAAAACTGGAATTTTTCATGAACATCGCCACATTTTTGTAAAGTACCACCTTAAATGATGTCTGTTATATTTCAGTCAGGTAAAATTATAACCAAATGAAGCAGGTTCTTTCTTCTACTCGCCTGGAAAAATTACAGGTGGCCCGAAAAAAACTGCTCTGTTGAGAGAATTTTACGCGAGGTCACTGACGCATATCTCAATTATTCAATTGTAAATTATACTCAATTGTTATTACTTCCGACTATCTTTTTACTTTGTACATTCCCACCATATTTATTAAGGTATAGAATTGAAATTAATCCAAGATAAGAAATCTAAACAAGGTTTTACAACTCAGCTTATCAATAGATCAACTCAATGGTTTCAATGGTTTTTCAACAGGACTGGTACTTTAATCATGAGTCACGCAAACTACTCAGTCACACGGAAGCGAACGTGACCAGCTGGTTGACCTTTTTTTGTAATCGCCACAAGAAAAAAAATCCAGCGTTACTGATTTGTACTTATAAAAAGAGAGAGAAACCTTGGAAGGTGTCCATCTCGCCAGAGGTTTAAAGTCGCCATAAAAACATGTCGTAGATAACAGAATACTCACTCTCCTTACTTTAATGTTAAACGTTCAGTAAGGGACACTGTAAACGGCAATTTTTACCCATGTTTGGTCAAAGGAGAGGTTAGTCTATGGAGTTAAGTACTTTTGCTCACACAAGAATTACTCCTAGTCACCTTTCGTATATTCAATTGAATGTTTCATCGTCTACTGGCTATATTTTAAACTGACTCAAAACGTGACATGTTCCAGTTGGCTTGACAGCTCAGTTGGTAGAGCACTGACTGCGTCGATATCGCAGAGGGCATGGGTTGGAATCCGTTTAAGGTAATTCCCTTGAAATTGTTCAAACTTTTTTTGAAACTTGGCGTAATTAACATTCATGATATGAACTTAAAAAAAGATACATTAAAAAAATGGGCCACCGTGCTTGTTTACACGTCAGCGGGCTCTTAAAATGGGGTATTTTACTGGTTGCGCATTAAAAATTCGAATCACCTTCATACAGAATTAAGTCTTGGTTCCTTGGAAGACGCAAAGTTTTATCTTGAAAGCAAAGCTTCATTTATTGATCATTGACATAAGCAGTATTGCCTCATTGAAGCTGTTTTGATTGCTTGGTTGCAAGAATATTGCATTTTTCGGACAGTTCCGTAGTTAACTTGAGGTCCTCGCCTGGCTAAAATACACCCAGTTGGGAACTATTTTCCAAAAACAATCGTGTTCCACTATCAAACCTTTTTTCTTCTTCAAATACGTTCTTTATTAGACTGTTCTTAGCAAATACCTGAAAAAAAATCGGGGATCACTGTGCTCTTTTAAGAGGCCCTGACTGAGAAAGCGTGTCAGACCTTGGAAACGGGGGTCGGCCAAATTCAATGAAACTTGGTGAAGACAGTGACCTTGATGAGCTATTACTAGATCCACTTTTATTTGTCTTCGTTCTATCTTCCTTTCACTTTTTCAGGGGGGGTCCTATTTTGGGGTCTCAGAGTACAAAAAAACACCCATATGAGAGGTAACTTTCGAGTACCATTACAATAAATGTAGAAAGCTCACAGCATATGTAATGGTATAGGATGTTTGTACTAAGAACCTACTTTTAAATGGTTTATGGCTTTAGGGAATATAATTATTGGGAGGAGATATGCATGACACTAAATTTACTCAAATTTCGACCCCCCTGAAAACACGAAAAATAGCCCAACTTCAAAAAATCATAATTTTTACCTGTAATCCTATTAAGAATCAAGACACACGTCATGAGTTACCTAAGGGCATCTATAATCCAAAACAGTATAGAAAAATTTGGGTCATTCAGCTTTGCTGCTTTCCTGGCATCATTATTATGCAACACTTTTGCAAAATGACCTCATTTGCATAAACCTAATTTTGACTTAAAAATCACTGTAAAATCATTTTTTTTTCCAGCCTAGATAATTTTTAAGGGAAAGAGAATGTTTCTTAAATTTGAAAGAGTGATTTCGTGTAAACAAAAGAAAAGGAAAATAAAATTACTGTGCTGTGAGTCATGAAAACGCTTTTGGCCAAGCCTGATGCGGGACTTGTAATTAAACTTATACACTACCGGCTATTCAGTTATTACAAAATCAATTAATCATAATATATAGTGATATCTTAACAGTTAAATAAAGTTTTCTGAAGCAAAATAATGTAAAATATCTTGCAATCATTCCTCATTTTGTCCGTGTTTGTATTGAAGACTGGTTACAATTTGGCACCAGTCTCCATGCGTCGAACAACAAACAGAACTTGCAACAAGATAGTTGAATTGAAAGATGACTTACTGCTCATTTTTACAATAACGCAGACCCTTGTACTGCTATAAAATAGGCGCTACATGACGATGCCATTGTGTCGCTAATGTCCTGCACGTCGGATATGGGGCCATGGCTCTAAAATTAGTGGACATAAGGACGGACCATATTAATTAGAAGTGGATGGATCGGGGATTCAATGAGCTCTGAAAAGAGCTCCCGATCCAGCGCACTTCTGTTTTCCTTGTTCATCGTAAATGCGCGCGTTAACAGTCGTCAAGCTGTCGTTCTATGAGTTTTAAAGTTGGAGGGCTACTGAACAGTGATTCGAATTTAACGATTGAGTGATTTTTTTGAAAAGATATGATAATTTTTTGACAGCCATTGTTATGCAGTCGTGTGCTTCAAACAATGGCTCACTAAGCAAAGACGCGCCATATTTGAACGCACTTTCAACTCGCAATTTTAAATGTCAGTTTGATAGTCGTTATCTTACTTCGATTTACAAAGTAAAGACGGGATCAGTTAAGAAAAACGTCAAACTTTTATTTCCCGTTGCTAACTTTTTTAAAGCCCGTCTCGCTTACTTAAAAATCGCTTTTCACTTCGTATCGGGAACATGTTCCCCTCCGAAAAAGGCGATTTTTCCCAATTTTCGAACGCAGAAAGATAGTCCAAAAACATCGAAAAACTTCCTATTTTTTCGCTGCAATTGTAGATATAGCATTCCTCAGGAAAAGCCCGTTGCTTAAAACATTAAATGGGACTTAAGAAAGTCAGGAAATCGAGTTTTATCAATGCCGTGCAGGCAAATTAGGGTCTTTACTCTCTTATTCTTGGCCATTCAAACTACATTCGTATTCAAATTTTGCCGCTTCGGTGCTCATGAATAAGTAATGATGTCCGGCTATTCTACGCGATGA
>JAHPZR010009026.1:0-11845 GCA_019787425.1 Platygyra sinensis | reverse complement strand
AAAGCTAACTGGCAAATTGGGCATTCGTATTCCTCGGGTAGAGGAAGGACAAATTCTGCCTCAAATCCGCCAGTTTCTCGATCCACTCTGTCCGCCATGTCATTCAAATTTCGGAATACGGCTGTAGAAATTTCCTTATTCGCTCCAGTATTTTCCGCACGTTCGAGATGAAGCTAGTATGACGCGAAATTCAGTTTGAAATTATGGATAAGTGCTCCGGTGTAAAGGAAAATGTATAAATAATAATGAACCAACGTCTTGACAATTAATGTGATTATTGAAACACATCTGCTATCGGCGGGCGCTTGACTGTCGTCAGTACCTTTCACTTGCTAACATAACAACACATTTCACGTGTATTATCAATTTATTTACTTTGATCTTGACATTATGCAACGTTCCAGAAAAATAAATATTAAATTCCATGGGAATTAAAATTAAAAAGAAGATATCGCCCATGCTTTTATTTTCGCACAAGCAAAAGATTTCACTGTGGTAGTTTTCTTGATATTAGGTTAAACTGAAATATGTTTTTCAATGGTTTTTTTTTTCCAAAAGGCGCAAAAAAATTTAAACAAGGAAGAGAAATTATATTGTCGTTTTTATTGTCGCAAAAATTTAAACAATAAAGCTACTCAAATATTGATTATGTAAAAGGGATTTTGTTTCAGTTGAGGGGGATAACCAGACTGAAATAAACATTCACATCTTCCTTGGAGGAGAGAACGGAAAAAGTTCGCCTAGTGCTGCTATACGACTCAATTTTCAATGCTAACATTGAATGAATAAAATGTCTTGAAAATGTGCTGAAAAAGAGTTAACATCAGTCGCATCCAAATCGTCACAGGACTGGTGATAACCTCGGTAACGATGCCGCCGGCGCGTATTTGCCTCCCAATGGAAATTTATGCTGTGGAGTAATTACAATTTCTAAACAAGCATTATTGCATTTCGCTGCGTCAGTCGATGCTACCAAAGAACAGCGCTAAAATATTCAAAAGCTGGCAGTTGTCAGGGCAGACAACGACCATTTGGTTTCCTTGGAGACTCTCCGCGAGTCCCAAACTTTCTAAATAACTTCTCGTCCGCGATGGATTGTTCCACAACTCCAACAAGGGCTTTTCACGAGGATCCAGGCTTTTCCATGGGGAACATGTACAGCCCATCTGCGTGTAAAACTGAAAAAAAAAAACACAAAAACAAGATAGTTGTGTCTTTTGAAACTCATTTACGCAATTTGCCGACAGAGCATCTGCGTTTTTGGGGTCTTGTTTTCTTTTCTCGCAGGTGAATCAGAAGCTGAAAGAAACAGATGGTCTCCCAGGCGATTCGGTAAATTATCCCAGTTAACAAATTTATGGGATATATCGCTGTGGTCTTCCAAGCTTCCACGACCGCAACTGTAGTGGTGAAGTACAGGCACGCGCGAAAGACACGCGCGCTCCCTCACGTGGGTTTTCCCGCCAAACGCTTAGCCCACGATTTTATCGGCGTTTCCATAGCAACATGTCTACTTAGCTTAGCTGACATGTCATATGTCAGAGCTTTCACTGCCAGTGCTCGAGATGTTTTCTAAGTGGACAACAATATTCGGAAACTCTTCGCAGTTTGACTAAGAACTTACGAAAGTTTGCGGAAAATGATGGGACCGCCACGAAGCTCTTCGGAACGTCTCACAGGATTGGTTGAGAAAATTATATACAAACAATGGTAACAATGGACCCTAACCCTAAGACAATAGAGCTTCGTGCCCAACAAGATCCAATGAAATTAGAGGTTCTAGAGAGCTTCGTGACAACAGAAAATGATAAGGTATCAAAGAACAGCACTGTTTATTGCTAAATGGACTGCTGATGCATAGCAGAAAACAGTGTTTACATCAATATTTAACTTTCAACTACCTACAATAGTCTGAATAGTCAATACGTTTCTAAAATCCCATACCAGTTTCTTGAAGACAGACAACTTCTGTAGCAAGAAGCTGGGATACACTTCTCCCCTGTTGCTCTGTTATCACACCTGCATAAAAATAAAAGAAAAAAAAAACGAAATTTACTTGGCTTGAACTTCAACTACTTTATTAAAGCTGTGCATACTTTCTTTCATTCTCTGAACACATAAAATAATTTATCTTATTATATGGCTAGCTCCGTGAGCGGGCAAGATGAACCAAATCGCGCGCTGTGATTGGCTACCCGAGCGGGCAAGATGGAGCCATCTTGCCCGCTCGGGACTACCCCTGCATTCCCGAAAGCAAAATTTCACCAAAAGCCATATAATAAATCCTTTATTGACCAAGTTTGTTCGGTCAAGATGGCTGGATATTGGCCTCGTTCTTTTTTTTGCGAGTTTATGGACCTCGACTTCGTCTCGGTCCATAAAACCACGCAAAAAAAAAAGAACTTGGCCAATATCCAGCCATCCTTGACCTCACCACTTGGTCAAATAACCCATACATATGGGCCCGTACGGCCGGCCCCGCGGAAGCAATTATCCTTGGAAAACCATAAGAAAAAAGGTCCCTGTATGAGGGCCGTACGCGTCGAAGTGATAGGGCCGGAAAAAACGCGTACGGCCCGGTCATTTGAGAACACTCGAGAAATGTAGAAGACACTCCCCTGCGGCTCGTGTTTTCTACATTTCCCTTGTGTTCTCAAATGGCCATTGTGTTTTATCACAGTGTAATACACGGCTAAGGCTTCTCTATTTGTTAATGCAATCTATTTGTCCACTCTCTAATGGGTTCCTTCCATTCATCAAGTTCTTTTCCACCACAAAAGACCCATTGCTGCTGGTCTGCTTCAATTTATGCTACAATTATATTATAGAAGAAAGAGCCCTTTAAAATTTACCTTTAACAAGAACTGTGAAAAGTGCTTCTAAAATCCGCAAATTTTCTTGGCAGTTTTTCAGGTTGAAATACAATTTGTTCTTCATACTTATCACCATCATCTGCATCTTGTGGTGGCACCAGTGTAATACCAGCCCCTCTCAGAAACAAGGTCAAGATGGATGAATTGGATATTAGACACGGAGGAGGGTTTGAAATCACAAATGACAAATCAACCAGTTGAATCTCACTCTTCTCTTCTGTCTGCAAGAACAATAAGGAAAACTTTTTGAAAATTTTGATTAAAAACGAATTCTACTAGAAAATGAATAGGAAAATTCATAAGTTACCTGAAATTTTTTCATGGTTTCCAGCAAGAATTGCAAAGCTGCCTTCCTATCATCTGGGGTAGGGAAACTAAACAACTTTCGCAGAGCAGGTTGCCAAAAATGCTTTGTTCTCATCCCTCGCACTTGTGATGTCAACCAGCTAACAAACTCAAAGTCCAGTTCTAAAGTTTTACATGGAAGTGAGTGACGTTTTTTTTTTTTTTATACGTTACAGGCACAAATTGCATAATTTTAGAAAATGTCCATACTTCCCCCACGAAAGGGATTTTTTCTAAGACCCCCACCCATCTGGAAATTCCAAATAAGCTTCATATATTTCTTTAAATTGTTGGCCTTACAGAACCCCTCATCCCTCAGGAAAATCAAATCCCTTCTGTGGGGTGGAGTTTGAATATTTTCTGGAAACTACATATTGACAGACTTCCTCATAAGCAAGACTTATGGCAACATCAAGCTTAGAATAGACTCTGTTAGCAGAAACTCAAAACCCCTTCCAGTAGTTCGTTTAACAGGAGAGATTCAACATATGACAGAGAAATCAATGGACTTTTTGGTGTAGGCATTTTTTTGAGCTAAAAATGTAAATGTCTAGTACCTTTAAATTTTGCTGCATAAATCTAATGAAGCCCGCCTGGTTTGACCATCCAGAAGAACGTTTTTCTTATAAAAAAGCCGACTTCAAAAAGTTTTGCCTGATGGGTGAAAATCAGTTGCCCTGATGTGCTGTAGGTAACTTATCTAATCAGCTCCAGTGGTGATTAATGGCCCAGAAAAAAATGACCTCAGATGTATTCTTACTTAATTGAAAGGACCTTGAAATATTTGGAATGAAAATTCATTCAGGCTGTACCCTGCATGCCAGAGGTCTTCTCGATTGCCACTGGCAAGGAGCGCCAGAGATCAATAGCTGTTTTTGGAGTTGAGCCCGCTGTCAAACATTCCTTTGTTTAGAGCGGCACACAAACGAGGCTAATTAGGGTCAATACAATGCACAATTGACCCTTTTGCCTCGTTTGCATGTCAAACCGCTGATAACTGCAATAAGGGCTAATCTGTCATCCCCAACAAGAAAAAAGCCTCTGGCACCCAGGTTATTCAAGCTGTGGACCTGCACTACTTCTAGTTTCAGGGGGGAGCCACACAGAAATTTAATGACTGAAGCAAATTGTCCATGAAAAAATGCTGACTGTTGCAATTCTCTTCCTAGGTATTTACAATCTTTTTGATGTCTATAAACAACAAAAGCGCAAAAAAAAATGTGTGAGGACAAGTGCCTTGGTTTGCCTTTTACTGGCTACAGGTGTGAGTTTAACTTATTTAAAAGTTCAATGGATTGCTTCACATGTACCAACCTTGAGTCATAAAAATGTTCCAATGTTGTAATTTGTTCTGTAGGGATTTGGAGATATGAGCTTGACATCAAAGCTGGGTGTACCAAGAGTTCCATCCTTGCTCAGAGGAATGCGGCAAACACTAAATGCTCTTAGATCTCTTGTATCTAAACTAAAACAACATCTGTCCAGAGACTTTGTACAGAGTTTAATTTGATTCTCCAGTGATGTTTTTGTCTTTACCAAGCCATACCGATGAAGTGTATTCTTTCGAGGGATAGTAATAAAGTCTTTCAGAGTATAACCACCTGAAAGAAAATCATTTGCTATGCTGGGCAGTACAGGGAATTATATTCCATGCAAAGAGAGAGGAGTGGGTGGCAGAGTTAATACCAGAAGTAACCTGTGATCAGGTGGGCCCTTTTTTTTGCCGCAGTAAGGAAAAAAAAGGGACAAAAAAAGGGAGACCTGATCGCAGGTTATACCAGAAGTGGCTTGTTGAGCAACAAAGACCTGCAAATGACGGCACTTCACCTGCCCCACTTTCTCTGGAAACCAGAAGGTTATGACATCATAAAGAGTATATCAGGAACATGTCAGAGGGGGGAGTGGGTACATGAGAACTTTGACTTTCCCCACCCATAGAGAAATACATCGTTATTTATCAGATCTGGTGATTTATCCCTGGGGGAATGTTCGATTCTTTCATTTTTTGCATGGTACTTCCAGAGAAGAGCCACAACCAATATTTTCTAACAAAAACCAAATTTCACTTTGCGCGCACCTTATGTGACAAGAAAAGGTGCGAAAAACACTCAAGACTCTCCAGCTAGCCTTCATTGACCTTCGCTATAAAATATAAGCTTACTCCATACCTTGCATACAACGTAAATAGCCGTTTTTTTCCAGAAAGTCTAGGCAACTCTTGATCAACTCTCAGACCTGCTAATTCTTGCGGTAAGTTTAACAGGGTCTACGTACTCAATCTGAGTTGTTCCTAGATCAATCCAACTAAACAGTTTTTGCCTTCTGGACGTCCCACAAAACTCATCAACTACAAACTCGTTTCACTCGGCGCGTAAATGGCGGCTTCAGTGCAATAAGGTATCTATCTACGTTCTTCTTTGAGCTACTGTGCAAATGCGGTCTCAAAATATGCAGTAAATCAGTGTTTCCAGCTATTAAGATCCCTCCATTCTTGCGTAAACTTCCAACGTATTCGAAGCTTTCGCGATCATGTTTTTACAAACGCAGATAACAGTTCGTAGAATTCATGGTTTGCTTCCCGCGGAATGGCGAAAAATGCTCCATACCCGGGATATAATGTGAAGCAATGTTTCCCAAGGCGTTTCTTTCATACAATTTCGTTTGACCCGGTCTACTTTTGCCTCCATCTTCTGAGTAAGATTTCGTTCTGTTTGTTACCTCAATTGTATCGTCAGCCCATTTTTGTTTTTACCACTCTTGTCCCAACGGTTCCATTGTTGTGGACCATTTTTCATAAAATAGAGGGTGGGGGAGTTGCTGTGGGTTTTCTTTTTTGCTTTCTTTTGGTTGGTTTTGTGCCCATTTGTTGTTAATTATAGCCTGCAAGAACAGGCGTAAATTGCCGCTTTCGCGCTGGCCTCCGCTTTTCCGCCTCTATTCCGCCAGAAAATACGCAAAAAAATCACGCCCCTGTTTTTCTGCCAGGCTAGTGTTTAATTTTAACGGGAAAGGCTAAACCACGTGCAAAAACCACTTTTTCTGCACTTTCTATCCAGCCACAGAGGCCACCTCAGCCAGGGGCAACTATAAAAATCCAAGGGACTAGAAAGGGTTTTTTATCCTCAGTGTTTTATCTTTTATCAGTGGTTTGTGGGGGGTGGGGAAATTGTATCAACTGGTTTTGCGGCGGTCCGTTTTCGCTGCAAAAAAACCCGTTTTTCGCTTTTACAAAGTCCCGATTTTCGCTTACAAGCCCAAAAAGTCGATTTCGCTACACACGAAAGTCGATTTCGCTACAAATATTAAAAGTCCGATTCGCTACAAGTATAAAGTCCGATTTCGCTAACAGTTGTTTTTCAAACACCGATAAAACATTTTTTTTTTCACAAGAGATGGGCCACGCCCATAAAAAAAAACAGCCGTCCACACAGTAATTTTTAAAAGTTCGAATACTCCTAACAAATTTGGCCATAAATTTTTTTTTTCCATTTTTTTCCCATTTTTTTGCCTATATCGAGCCTGTATGAATAAAAAAAACCCTCGAGTTTTCCACTCGATCCTCTCAATCTCGCCCCTAGAGCCCTCTTACTTTCTTTTGATCCGCTAGAAAAAGGAATAGGGGCTCTGGGAGGCGTTAAATTCATCCCACAGTTTGGGAAGATCCCTCATTTTGCAGGTCACGCTTACTTTTTTTTCCCTGGATGCGTGTTAATCTTTCCTCAGATTTCCTTTGGTAATTCTGTATGCTTCTATTCCTTTAAGATATCTTTTTTGGAGATTGCAGCGAAAAACCGACCTTAAACATTTTGTAGGGAATCAACATGCGATGTTGGTAGCGAATCAACTTGCGATGTGTAAGCGAATCGACTTTGACTTGTAGCGAATCGACTTGTAAGCGACTTGCAGCGAAAACGGTTTTTGTAGCGAAAACGACCGGATACCGTATCAATTTCTTTTCTTTGTCCCAGTAGTCCCGGGGGGCGGGGGGGGTAACTCCCAGAAAAAAATTGGGGAGGGGGGTGGTGGCAGCCCGCCTTCCCCCAAAACTCTTACCCTATTTTGCCCTACCCTATTTTTATGGACCTGAACCAAAAAATTCGGAACCCTTTTTTATGGACCTGAAAAACCTTGCATCACCCCCATTTTCAGGACCTGGCGTTTATAAAATGGATCTCTAGTTGAGACCAAATTTTAAATTCCCTAAAACATAATTTGTGAAGGGCTTTTTTTGTTGATTTTTTCTTTACGATGATGGAAAAAAAAGTGGCTTTCTAGGCTTAAGAAAACAAACCCATATCAAGGCTAGAGTACAAAAAAACCCATAACCCCTATTTTATGAACCAAAAATTGGCCCAAAGTTCAGTTAAAAATTGATAAACCCTATTTTAATGACTAGCCTGCAAAAACAGGCTCTCCGTATGGGTTTTTTGTTATTTCTGAGATCTGCTTACGAAACGGGGCGCCGCGGGTGGGCGAGACCGTTCGTAAAGCAGAATCTCAGAATAACCCATACAGGGAGCCTGTTTTGGCAGGCTTAAACCCATACCCTTTGGGGCCGCCCACATACCCTATAGAGCCCCATATAAGGGAGTACCCCCTGGGTCCCACTAGTCCCCCCCTCTGAGAAAAGCATCTATAATTTTTTCCCCTTTCAACACAGAAAAGGAGTTGTAGATGTCCTGGGGCCTTTTACTTTGTCTCTATGTATAGTGGTGGGCCAAAAGGCAGTGGTGGGGCCAAGTGGTTTTTTAGGGCAACTGGTTGCTATAATCCAGAGGTTCCCCTGGCCCTGGGTTCAAGGCCCTCTGCCCCTGTCACAAAGCGGGGGAGTCCCCCCCTGAAGTTTCAAAATCCCTTTGGTCACACTTAGTAAAAAAAAGCCCAAAAAATGGGTTCCTATCTCCCGCCAGTTGGGAAATTTTTTAACTAAGTTTTATGTTTTTATTGAAAAATTTTTTGTTTCCTTGTTTTTTTTTACTGCCCATGCCTTTTTGTAAAACCTGGCTTAAACTTAGTGGCTGGCCGGTATAGGCAAAAGGACCCATGAACCCACTATAAATTAAGAAATTTACATTTACAGGGACCATGGCAGAGGGAGGGGGCTGGTGGGCCACTTTTTTTTTTTTTGGCAAAAAAATAAAAAATAAGTTAAAACAAAAAAAAAAATAATTTAACAAAAAAAAACAGCAGAGCCCAAAAAAATTAATGGCAAAAAAAATTTGTTTAATTTCGAAAAAGTGACAAGAAGTTTTTACTGGCAAAGACACAAACATGCAGATAAAAATAGACAGAATTACGTGTTTAGTCATTTACAGTTTGGAAAATTTTTTTTTTCCGCTTTTTAACCTTGTGCTAAGCAGGAGGTAAAAACGTCCCTGTTAAAACAGTTTTTCCTTTTTTTCCATGCAGACCTCCCCAGGAAAAATACATAGCCTTTCGTAAATTGGTCAATTTTGATTCCAAAACTAATAAACTGGGGTTTAGCTTTTATAAAGGAGATTTCTCAAACAAATCATTAGTTTTTTCAACCTTTCATCTTTGGAAGATGATCCACCAAGTTTTAATTGTTTTCTCCTGTTTTATTGTGCGTCCCTGATTTTAATCTTCAGTCAGCGCAAAGTTCAGTCTTTTTGATAATCAGGTTTTTCCACCCACCTCGCCAAGCATTCCAATTGCAAAGTTTTTTGTTTTGAAACGTCCTCTTAGTTTTTTATAAAAACATTTTTTGTAGCGGCCGCCCGCCTTTTTTTCTGTGGTGAAAGGGGACGCGAGAAATGCGGAAAACTACGAACTCATCAGTCCGACAAACCAAACAGTAATTTTGTTTTATAATCGAGCAATCCCACGGTTTTTGCGAGGTATTACAGTCCTGAATTGCAAGGTAAAACGAAATCCAGAAAACGGCCTGTAAGACGGCTGTAAGAAACGGTTTCCAAAGACGGCTGTCCAAAAGACTGTTGATGGAAACCGTAAGGGAAAAAAAGGCCCCTAGGGAAGTGGTTCAAAAAACTACTAATAACTCAAACAGGGACCACCCACCAAAACCACAAAAAATAGTTTGGTGGGTGTCCCTGGCCTGCACCCCCCTTGCTTTAAACATCAAAAAGATTTGGTGTTCTTTTATTGTAATAAGCCACCCCCTCTATCCAGCAGCAAAATGATTTTACAGTGAGATTTTAAACCCACACTTTTTTTTTTCTTGGTTTTGTTTCCCCTAGTTAATGCCTGGAACTCCTTGCTAGCTGAATAATTCCCTTTGTGAAAACTCAAAATTTAAAAGCCAATAAAATTGTTTGCTGGTTAATATTCAAAAAGATAGGTTGGTGTCCCCTTTGAGAAAGCCCCCCCCCCCCTCCTCCCCCCTCCTACCCCAAAGGTGGGGTTCCTGTTTTCGGAGTAATAGTAAGTTTTTGAACCATTTTTCCCCCTAGGGAAAAACCATTCTCGTCCCCAGAGCCCCACGATCCCTTCTGGCCTGAGGTTTGGGAATCGAGAGCTCTGGGGCCAGAACCCGATTTTTCTGAGCATGCGCCAGAGTAATTATAAGTTTTCGCATTCCCTCAAACCCAATCAGATTTTTCAAATCCAGAATTTTGCTAGATTTTTGACGGGGAAAGTCCGTAAAATCGCTTGACTTCTGGTTTTTGGACCAAAACCAGAAGCTCTCGATCCCAACCACAGGCCAGAAAGGATCGTGGGGCTCTGGGGACGAAGAAATGAGGGAAAAACGAAAGGGCTTTTTCGGGCGGAAAGCTACAAAAACACTAAGCGATGCTAAATTCTCGGTTTTTCTAAACCCAAAGAGGAAGAGCCAAAGGTCCCCGTATATGAAACTTAAGGTATACGACGGGGATATGTCACGCAAATTAATGACTGAAACGGACTGAGAAGACGTTACCACCATTTTTTGTCCACTATGAAATAGCCCCTGGTCCATCATGGAAACAAGCAAATCCAGCGATTTATTGGCGAAACAAAAACAAGTGCAACATGGGTAACCACGGCAAACATAAAATAAGGACAACCAAAGCTTCACATACTACTAGTAAATGCAAAAGAAAGAGAGATCTCTTTAAAAAATTTGCGATTACTTTTTTCCGAAAAAAAATGGAAAACCCTTTAATTTCTGGTGAGTAAACCTCCGCATAACTTCTTTGCTATGAAATTCCCACTCACTTTTTTTCATGTGGACATAGTTTTAAGAGCGTTGGTCCCCTAATAATGTTTTTCATTTACATTCTTCAGCGGAAAAATAACACACCCTCCGCGATTCTGCAACAATTTCCTTTCATATTTATACTCCAGCCTCGTGGCCAATAAATTGCTAAATTATATACAACTTTCCAGTTTTCAAGGAAGGTCCAAGCAAAAAAATCATTAGATTTTCTGGCCTTTAATTTTTATAGTAATTAAAAGGGTTGATAATTAGTAGTAAACAATAGTCTACATATATTTTCAATTTAGTGGATGGTCCCCACAGGTAAATTTTTTGAGACCCGAACCAGCAAAAAATTTTACTGGAAGATCTGGAAAAAAAAAAATCAATTAGTTTTTAATAGTTTATTAAAAAAGCATTTCTCTCAAATAAAAAAAAATTTTTCCCAAGCATTGCCCCCCCTTCCCCCCCCCCCCCCCCCCCTTCACAAATATTGTACCACACGTTTCTTTTCTTGAAGCACCCCCCACTCGAAAAAAACTTTGCTGTGCTGTCCCTGAATTTTAAATTACATTTTTTTAGGAACTGGAAAAAATAAACTTGATGGGGTGGACTACACTAGAAACAAGCACAGGGTTTACCTCACTTTTTCACCAAGAGGGAAGGGAGTGGGACAGTGGTGGGGACCCTCCGGACTGTCCGAAAAATCAGGCTAGGGTTGTTTGCTAGGGTTTTTCCTGTTTTTGTTTTCCCTGGACAGAAATTTTGGAAGTGATGAAACATTTCAAAGCCCATGACAGTTGTTGTTTGCCACTTGTTCTGTTTTTATGACTGATAGATTAAAGTAACTTTCAAGAACCTTTGGAAAGGGGAAATTTAGAAAAGTAGAAAACCCTCTCAGGAAGTTTTTTTAGCCTGTTTTTCAAAGGTTCTTAGATAATTAGTAAGAGATGTGAATCTGATAGGAAATAAATAACATCTACAGAGCAGAGAAAACAAAGAAAGAAAAATGAGACCAGGAAGACAGGTGAATTTAAGAAATTTATACTTTTTTTACCCTCACTGACTTTTGAGTTGCTTAGCAAGTCCCAGTCTGCAACACAGATAATGATCATTGTTTTTTGAAAAAGAACATCTTGTATTTTTTAAACTTCCAAATATTAAATTTAGAAATCTCTGTTTTAAATTCTAACTTATTTACACATTTATAAAATCAGAAAAACATTATTTTCATGTAGGGGGGCTGCTTTTTTCTCAGAGCCAGATAACCACTGACGATGTCCATGGGCAAACTGCGGATTGGAACCGAACTCCATAGAGTTTGTTGTATTGAATTCCTGTTCTCGGATCCCTTGTATTTTTGGCCTGGAAAAATTTTCCACAATAATTTTGTCCTCACTTATTTTATTTTTAACTACCAGTACTATACAGCACCCAAATCAAAATTGACAAATATATGAGGAGGCTAGTG
>JAHPZR010009025.1:10000-23708 GCA_019787425.1 Platygyra sinensis | reverse complement strand
TAACAAATTGGAGTGTCGCGGTAGTGCTCCAATATAGTAAGGATTGTTTTATCCGATCAGAATTTTGTGAGCGGCAGTCGTTCAAAGAAACCAGAGAAACAGCAACTGAATTGAACTCCATAAAAGATTTATTTTCTTAAACATTAACAGGCTTTCCGTTTCGTCTTCTTTATCCCGTCCTCTTCGTCTTGTACTTTTCGTTCATCAAGAATCTGCATGATATGAATGAGAAATATTCGCGTCATACGTAACCTACAAAAAACCCGCATCAAATAACTCAGTGTTATCGTGCGCTGAGAACTTTTAAAGCCCGAGAGTCGCAGCGACGTTAACAAAGGTCGAAGACATTTAAATTTCCGATCCGATCCTACGTATTAATGAGAACTACAGTGGTTTGAATTGCCCGGTCATGAACTGTGTTCGATGGCATATCGAGAAAGTTGTTTGCTGTTATTCAAAGTGCGAAATGATATGCGTGTGTTTTAAGCTTGGCTTAGAACTATGATCATATAATTGTAAAAATTACTTCCAAATACCTGCCAATATACGTAAAATCTATATTTTTTAGAGTTATTAAGCATACCTCGACATCCATGTCAACACCTTCATCACCAAGTTCTGAAATAACTTTCTCAATTTTTTCTTTGACTTCTTCCACGGTACCATCTGCGCATCTAATAATCCATTGACATGGAATGTATGCGCCTCCGCCTTGTTGAAAATTTTGACGCCACTTTTGACCCACTGGAGGACGTTTGGTTACCGTGGGCTGGCCTGTTATCACACTAATAACAACAACAAAAGCACGGTGTGACATTTCCGTTTCGTATATCAAAATCTTTTCTGGCTCACTTTTATTTTGAGAGCTTACCCCTTGATCCCATTGACTTTCCCGCAATCCATTAGCTCTTTTAACTCTCGGTTCAAAAAGTACTGCATCCTCCCTATTTGTCTGCCAGCTACATCTCTCAACGTGTAACTTTTCTTGGCACTCTTTGACGTCAATTCAATATCCAGTAATGCCTCCGGTATTTGTTCCGCTGAGGGTAATATGCATTGAAGGGCAAAAGGATCCCTATTACCGGATTCATGCATCACGTTGACCGGAGTGCCCTCGGGTCCCTTGATTTTAAAATCGTGGTAACTAGTGAAAAAAAAAGAAAACGATGGCAAATTGTTTTATTTGTCGAAGCTTCCTGCACGTGGCTCAACTTGTATCGGATTGCAGTATCGAGCGCAAAATAAAAACGTAAGATTTCATGGAACAGAATGAAGCACATCACATTCACATACCCCTTGATTTTTCCACCGGTCACTCTCAAAACTGACGGCTGGTAACCACTTTGATTGCCTAAAAAGAGATATCCAGGATGGGAATTTTGAAAGGTCATTTCCAGTCAAGAATGTCCAACAACCTCCGTGCCGCGTATTTACGATCTCCATTGGTCGTCATTATAAAACAAAAAACCTTAAATTGTGATATTAACGCAAGGGAAAAGTTAATTATCATCTGTAGACATTACCTCTTTTACTCATTTCGACGATACTTTTGAGTAATTTTACTCCAAGACGGGACAACAGCTTTGGAGACACTGCAACGCACAACAACCTGAAAGATCAAGTTCTCTATTCGCGGCAATTACATTAAACTGTAACCTCTAGGACAATGAAACTGTCACATTGCCAGGATTTTGTCCAATTACAACCAAGTATTCAGTTCTCCAGCTGTGAACTTCGCGGGAATTGTACAAATCAACAGTGAATGCGGCATCTATTTTCCTCGTTCGAGACACTAATCATGGAAAATAACACTCTTCAGTCTGCTGAAATAGTGGAGGTACACACGCCAGAAGACAATAGGTAATCGTACCTCCCGTAGTCATTTTAAACATCGTTTTTATGCCGATGCATAATATGATGGTATGACAAATTTTTGAGCGATAGTTCTCTTATAATTCTTTCAGCCATTCCCCCAAAAGAAATCAAACAGCCCGGACCAGGAGGACAAAAGAAAAGTTACAATACATAGAAGATAGTAAGCAAAGAAAGGTGACATTGTCACGTCGAAAGGCAACTTTATTTAGAAATGCAGTCAAACTTCATGTGATGACCACGGCAGAAGTCCTTCTAATGGTTGAACCTTCAAAGGAACACCGCATTGTGTGGGGATCTCCTCGTCTCATTGTAGAATACGAAAAGGGCAATTTAAGACCAATAGTGGACCAGGAATTCTTCAAGCCCGATGAAATCGAGGGAACTGGAGGCGATAACATGGTTACAGTGGAACCTCTTTCAAACACTCCAGATCAAATTAATCATACTATGTCGCCAACACTGGCATGTGTTCTTGGCCATAGTCCAAATGCTAATCGAAGATTAGCACGACGGACACGCATACCCTTTGAAAACATTCCAGTACCAGTCCGGGAGGTTTTGGTCAACAAGCCTAGAGCAAGGATTCATGATAATGAGAAGGGCCCTATCATCACAGAACAAACCGAAATAACTTTTGTTTCGGAAGAATTCCTGGCGACGAATACGTCTGTGATCTCGAACGTGGAAAATTTGCAATGAACAACAAAACAACACGATTAAAATTGTGAAAACAGACGTTGCTGAACGCTTATAGTTATGTTACAATACAATATAGTTATGTTACAGTTCAACGCAATTATTTTATTTGCTGAAATATTATATTAGGATAATAATAGTATAAAAAGTTGTATTTGCATTTGCCAGGTAGTACTTGAACGTGCACTCCTTTCTCAAAATTTTATGACAATTTGCAATGATGAAAAAGATACCTGGATGCATGATATCACTCAAAAAATTTGATGGATGCAGATAAAAACAAATGCAATACATTCAAACAATTCCCAGAATCAATGTATGAACTAAGTGTTTACACAGGAAGCTTAGATTGACAGTTCCTGTTGGCCACATGACATTTCTCAAACTTTTGGTATCAAAGCGCATATAAGAACTTAACATGTGAACGGGACACAGTGCATTTCCTGATTACTGCCCCTGACTCTACCAGTGACATTATAATGTAGGTTAATAATATTATACACCTACTGCACTTTTAATATTTAGTGCATTTGTATTATTTACATCAAAATAAAAACTATCAGTTTTGTTTCAAGGACATAATTTCATACATGGTAACAGCAATTAATGTTACTTAAATAATGTTCAATGAGCAGCACAATCGTCATCCTCTGACTGATCCTCTATGAACATGATTTGGTCAGCATCCTCATTTAATTTTAGTTCTTCGCACACTTCTAGGTAGAAAGAGAGGAGTACTTCTTTTTTCAGAGACGACTGTTTCCTTTTAAGTTCAGTAAGTTTCTCAACCAATACAGCTTTTGTATGTCCATCAGACCCAGCATCAGACAGCAAACTTATCTGGCTCTCAGTTCTCTGCAATATTTCATTCTTGGAAGCATTGTTTATGTCCTCCGCCTGGGCCCTCTCTCCCTCTGTAGTATAAACCACTGTTATGGGTACATCAGATCTCGATGCCCCTTCCACAAAGTGCTTGAATAGCAACTTCTTTCTGTTGTCCTTCAGGATTCCATCCATATTCACTAGGTTTCTGTCAAGAGCTGAACCGCCTAGTGAAACATGCTGGTCCCGGCTGTCTAACAAATACCTACAAATTATACACAAAAGAAAAAATATCAAAAAAGGGATAACTTTAGTTTCCTCACAGCTAGCCAGCCAGCCAGCCACTCAATCAGTGGGTCGATCGGTCAGTCAGTGGTAGTCACGTAATAAAATTATTAGTCACATAAATCCAACAGGAAGAAATCATTGCATTAAATTTGTTATTCAATTAAATAAATGCATTCCTTTTAGCAAGGGCATTGATACTCCACAAAGGTCAGGCGACTCCAAACAAACTAATAATTAAACTTAGCGCCTTTAAACTGTACTGGTTAGAGAACAGGTCGAGAAATGCTTTCGATACATCTCGACATGACAATTGTTTATAGTGGATGGCATCAGGTAGACAAAAAAAGTTATATCTTGAGTTACAATGATGGCCAGCACAGTCCAGATCATGTGTATGGGTTGGTTTAAATTTAATTTTGTTCTTAAACTTCTTCGAACCAGTGTTATTTCTATTCCTCTTTGTTTCCAGTTATGAGAAATATGACAACAAAACAACAAAAAATAAACAAACTGGTTTGAAAAATTTCAAATCAAAGGTAACTTTCAACCGGACACAAATTATATGGCTAACTCTGTGAGAAGGCAAGATGAATCAAACCCTGCACTGTGATTGGCTATCTGAGCAGGCAAAATGGAGCTACCTTGCCCACTTGGGACTACCCGCTCTGTCCCCGGAACAAGGATTTCCCTGAAAGCCCTATAATAAATCCTTTATTGACCAAGCTTGTTCAGTCATAAACACACACAAAAAAAGAACTTGGCCAATATCCAGCCACCTTGACCTCACAATTGGTCAATAACCCTTACATATTAGACAAAAACTGACCTTTCTTTCCTAAGCTTGATTCTCCATGCCAGAACCTCTTCCTTAAAGTCATATTTCTTACGTGACACTGCTGCTTCTGTTTTGGGATCACGCATTCCAATTAACTGCAAGAGCCAGTCACGTACCTGAAATAAAGAGTATTATGTACCTATGTTGTTATTATGGTAGAAGTAGCATTTATGCTATGACCCTTTGTGCTCAAGAACATGAACTGCCAAAATAGGTTATTATCTGTCAATCACATAACATACAGCTGTACACCCTCAATTACTGATTACAGTGTCATACATCTGAAGTGATTGGCACAAATGTAATTTTGCCAGAATATGACAAAACGAAATTGGAATAAATCAATAACATACATGTACATGTACAATTACCTCCATAAAAACAACTGCCTTGGGAGACAAAATAAATCATCCTTAGTAATCACACTTGCCTTGGTTAACTTTCCCAGGTTACGAAAAATCCTCAGCCAGTCAAGGGCATTCATCAGACCATGCTGCCAAACCTTCGATTCTTTATTGACTTCTTCTAGATTGGCATCCATGCACTCCCCTTTACTGGGATTCCCTGAAGTGCTGATTGACTCAGTGCTCGACACAAAGTCAGAAAGGGCAGGTGGAAATGATACTCTGTCCACACTACAGGAAAAGCAAAACAAAATGAATTATACAAACAAAATGTATCCACAAGAAATTTGAGTCTGAAAATATTTAAAAACTATTCACCGACGTGGAGTTGGCTAGTGGTGGATATTTACCGAATCACTAAGCAGCGAGGTAAATATCCAGCGCTACCCACCGACACTGAGGTGAATAGTTGTTTTAGTATATACTGAAACAGTGAGATAATATTAACGTCACAAAAAATTGATTAGAATGATTATTTCACTTGTCACGGATGCAAACCGGGACACAGTTTTTTCCCGAGTTGCTCGGAGATATTAAAAATAGCATAGGATATTCGGAGTTTGACGAACCAATCATATATTCCATACATATAAAGCAATGAAATAAAAGTGAAGCCTTAGAGCCAAGCCTGGTCCATAGCTGCCAGAGCTTATCCCGGTTTCTGTGGCATGAAGCGGCTGGAAGTATTTCGACCTCCCCTGGACGGGATGCTAGTCCATCGCAGGTCACTCCCCTGCAATTTTGTTAGGTATCCACAACAATTCGCCGGTACCAAGTTATACACCTGGGTGGAGAGAGGCACTGTAAGAGCAAAGTGTCTTGCCCAAGAACACAACACAATGTCCCCGGGCAGGGCTCGAACCTGGACTGCTCGCTCTCAAGTCGAGAGCGCTAACCATGAGACCACCGCACCTCCCAAAGCAATGAAATAACTTGCCCTAAAAGTTCTGTCACCAGTAATGTCCCCAGACTGCAATGCTTTGCACATAATTTTTGAATTTGATGACTTCTTAAAGTTTACTGCTACTGTTTCTATGAACCTAAAAAACATAATTGTGAATGACTAAAAACTTTACTACTAAGGTTATATATTATTCCTAAGTTAAAAGCTTACCAGTCATGCAAGTCGATCAGGGCGTATTTGGAGGCAGAATTCTTGTGGAACAATGGAGCAAAGGCCATGTGCCCAGCTCGGATATACTCTGTGTTATTTCTTCTAACACCCACATGAAGAAGCTGAATAGCCATCAGGTAAGTCCAAGTAACATTGAAAATGTACCTGTAGTTTGGATTTTTCCAACCAACACTGACAACCCAATTGTAGAGGAAGTCATTCACCGAGAACTCCTCACCACCTGCAAGGCGACTGCGTACATAGGGAACAAGAAGCTCATGCCAAAATCCCAGGTGGGCCACTTTCAGGAATGACATGGTCTTGTGATGATCTGAGCCCTTCTTAACAAATTTTTGTGCTGCTTCTGAGAGAAATCCTAGCTCCCTGGCAAGTTCTGACATGAACACGTCCCAGTTGTGATTAACAAATGTCTTTGCCATATTCATCTCGAGGTGTAGCTTGCCTATACGCAACAAAACCCAGTCAAACTCTTGGACAAAAGACACTCTACGGCCTCTGTGTGCATCCATGCAATGATCATGTTGTTCAGACTTCATAACCTCGGCTTCGCAGTCACAACACAAGTAAACTGAGTCAATGACTTTCCTAGACACAAGATAAGGTGCTCCATCCATTGTGACACTGAGCCATTTGCGAGCATTTGTTGAATCTGGGCAATAACGAGAAACACATGCTGCATTTCCCACTCTGCGAAGGACCTCTTTCATGGATTCAAAGGAGTTTGGATTCACAAATACTGGGTCACATGTTTGGACTTTAACGGGAGATGGTGGATGGTTACTTGGAACATCTGACCATTCATCATGATTTTCCCACAGTTCCTCTTTGCTGAAAACAAAAGCATTGTTTTCTTCAATTCTGAATCCAAGAGATGTTTCATGAAGTCGATGTTGAAAGGTACGAACAGGAGCAAATTATCCGTTGTTAGGCGCATTGAGGTCAGAAATGCGCCTATAAGAACCTATTTATTATTATTATTATTATTATTATTAATGCCGATTGCCGTGTCAGCTTGAAACTTGCTGAAAAACAGGCCAGTGGTACAGATATACTTGGTACTGCCCTTGTTGCTCCTGTTCGTACCTTTCAACATCGACTTCATGAAACATCTCTTGGATTCAGAATTGAAGAAAACAATGCTTTTGTTTTCAGCAAAGAGGAACTGTGGGAAAATCATGATGAATGGTCAGATGTTCCAAGTAACCATCCACCATCTCCCGTTAAAGTCCAAACATGTGACCCAGTATTTGTGAATCCAAACTCCTTTGAATCCATGAAAGAGGTCCTTCGCAGAGTGGGAAATGCAGCATGTGTTTCTCGTTATTGCCCAGATTCAACAAATGCTCGCAAATGGCTCAGTGTCACAATGGATGGAGCACCTTATCTTGTGTCTAGGAAAGTCATTGACTCAGTTTACTTGTGTTGTGACTGCGAAGCCGAGGTTATGAAGTCTGAACAACATGATCATTGCATGGATGCACACAGAGGCCGTAGAGTGTCTTTTGTCCAAGAGTTTGACTGGGTTTTGTTGCGTATAGGCAAGCTACACCTCGAGATGAATATGGCAAAGACATTTGTTAATCACAACTGGGACGTGTTCATGTCAGAACTTGCCAGGGAGCTAGGATTTCTCTCAGAAGCAGCACAAAAATTTGTTAAGAAGGGCTCAGATCATCACAAGACCATGTCATTCCTGAAAGTGGCCCACCTGGGATTTTGGCATGAGCTTCTTGTTCCCTATGTACGCAGTCGCCTTGCAGGTGGTGAGGAGTTCTCGGTGAATGACTTCCTCTACAATTGGGTTGTCAGTGTTGGTTGGAAAAATCCAAACTACAGGTACATTTTCAATGTTACTTGGACTTACCTGATGGCTATTCAGCTTCTTCATGTGGGTGTTAGAAGAAATAACACAGAGTATATCCGAGCTGGGCACATGGCCTTTGCTCCATTGTTCCACAAGAATTCTGCCTCCAAATACGCCCTGATCGACTTGCATGACTGGTAAGCTTTTAACTTAGGAATAATATATAACCTTAGTAGTAAAGTTTTTAGTCATTCACAATTATGTTTTTTAGGTTCATAGAAACAGTAGCAGTAAACTTTAAGAAGTCATCAAATTCAAAAATTATGTGCAAAGCATTGCAGTCTGGGGACATTACTGGTGACAGAACTTTTAGGGCAAGTTATTTCATTGCTTTGGGAGGTGCGGTGGTCTCATGGTTAGCGCTCTCGACTTGAGAGCGAGCAGTCCAGGTTCGAGCCCTGCCCGGGGACATTGTGTTGTGTTCTTGGGCAAGACACTTTGCTCTTACAGTGCCTCTCTCCACCCAGGTGTATAACTTGGTACCGGCGAATTGTTGTGGATACCTAACAAAATTGCAGGGGAGTGACCTGCGATGGACTAGCATCCCGTCCAGGGGAGGTCGAAATACTTCCAGCCGCTTCATGCCACAGAAACCGGGATAAGCTCTGGCAGCTATGGACCAGGCTTGGCTCTAAGGCTTCACTTTTATTTCATTGCTTTATATGTATGGAATATATGATTGGTTCGTCAAACTCCGAATATCCTATGCTATTTTTAATATCTCCGAGCAACTCGGGAAAAAACTGTGTCCCGGTTTGCATCCGTGACAAGTGAAATAATCATTCTAATCAATTTTTTGTGACGTTAATATTATCTCACTGTTTCAGTATATACTAAAACAACTATTCACCTCAGTGTCGGTGGGTAGCGCTGGATATTTACCTCGCTGCTTAGTGATTCGGTAAATATCCACCACTAGCCAACTCCACGTCGGTGAATAGTTTTTAAATATTTTCAGACTCAAATTTCTTGTGGATACATTTTGTTTGTATAATTCATTTTGTTTTGCTTTTCCTGTAGTGTGGACAGAGTATCATTTCCACCTGCCCTTTCTGACTTTGTGTCGAGCACTGAGTCAATCAGCACTTCAGGGAATCCCAGTAAAGGGGAGTGCATGGATGCCAATCTAGAAGAAGTCAATAAAGAATCGAAGGTTTGGCAGCATGGTCTGATGAATGCCCTTGACTGGCTGAGGATTTTTCGTAACCTGGGAAAGTTAACCAAGGCAAGTGTGATTACTAAGGATGATTTATTTTGTCTCCCAAGGCAGTTGTTTTTATGGAGGTAATTGTACATGTACATGTATGTTATTGATTTATTCCAATTTCGTTTTGTCATATTCTGGCAAAATTACATTTGTGCCAATCACTTCAGATGTATGACACTGTAATCAGTAATTGAGGGTGTACAGCTGTATGTTATGTGATTGACAGATAATAACCTATTTTGGCAGTTCATGTTCTTGAGCACAAAGGGTCATAGCATAAATGCTACTTCTACCATAATAACAACATAGGTACATAATACTCTTTATTTCAGGTACGTGACTGGCTCTTGCAGTTAATTGGAATGCGTGATCCCAAAACAGAAGCAGCAGTGTCACGTAAGAAATATGACTTTAAGGAAGAGGTTCTGGCATGGAGAATCAAGCTTAGGAAAGAAAGGTCAGTTTTTGTCTAATATGTAAGGGTTATTGACCAATTGTGAGGTCAAGGTGGCTGGATATTGGCCAAGTTCTTTTTTTGTGTGTGTTTATGACTGAACAAGCTTGGTCAATAAAGGATTTATTATAGGGCTTTCAGGGAAATCCTTGTTCCGGGGACAGAGCGGGTAGTCCCAAGTGGGCAAGGTAGCTCCATTTTGCCTGCTCAGATAGCCAATCACAGTGCAGGGTTTGATTCATCTTGCCTTCTCACAGAGTTAGCCATATAATTTGTGTCCGGTTGAAAGTTACCTTTGATTTGAAATTTTTCAAACCAGTTTGTTTATTTTTTGTTGTTTTGTTGTCATATTTCTCATAACTGGAAACAAAGAGGAATAGAAATAACACTGGTTCGAAGAAGTTTAAGAACAAAATTAAATTTAAACCAACCCATACACATGATCTGGACTGTGCTGGCCATCATTGTAACTCAAGATATAACTTTTTTTGTCTACCTGATGCCATCCACTATAAACAATTGTCATGTCGAGATGTATCGAAAGCATTTCTCGACCTGTTCTCTAACCAGTACAGTTTAAAGGCGCTAAGTTTAATTATTAGTTTGTTTGGAGTCGCCTGACCTTTGTGGAGTATCAATGCCCTTGCTAAAAGGAATGCATTTATTTAATTGAATAACAAATTTAATGCAATGATTTCTTCCTGTTGGATTTATGTGACTAATAATTTTATTACGTGACTACCACTGACTGACCGATCGACCCACTGATTGAGTGGCTGGCTGGCTGGCTAGCTGTGAGGAAACTAAAGTTATCCCTTTTTTGATATTTTTTCTTTTGTGTATAATTTGTAGGTATTTGTTAGACAGCCGGGACCAGCATGTTTCACTAGGCGGTTCAGCTCTTGACAGAAACCTAGTGAATATGGATGGAATCCTGAAGGACAACAGAAAGAAGTTGCTATTCAAGCACTTTGTGGAAGGGGCATCGAGATCTGATGTACCCATAACAGTGGTTTATACTACAGAGGGAGAGAGGGCCCAGGCGGAGGACATAAACAATGCTTCCAAGAATGAAATATTGCAGAGAACTGAGAGCCAGATAAGTTTGCTGTCTGATGCTGGGTCTGATGGACATACAAAAGCTGTATTGGTTGAGAAACTTACTGAACTTAAAAGGAAACAGTCGTCTCTGAAAAAAGAAGTACTCCTCTCTTTCTACCTAGAAGTGTGCGAAGAACTAAAATTAAATGAGGATGCTGACCAAATCATGTTCATAGAGGATCAGTCAGAGGATGACGATTGTGCTGCTCATTGAACATTATTTAAGTAACATTAATTGCTGTTACCATGTATGAAATTATGTCCTTGAAACAAAACTGATAGTTTTTATTTTGATGTAAATAATACAAATGCACTAAATATTAAAAGTGCAGTAGGTGTATAATATTATTAACCTACATTATAATGTCACTGGTAGAGTCAGGGGCAGTAATCAGGAAATGCACTGTGTCCCGTTCACATGTTAAGTTCTTATATGCGCTTTGATACCAAAAGTTTGAGAAATGTCATGTGGCCAACAGGAACTGTCAATCTAAGCTTCCTGTGTAAACACTTAGTTCATACATTGATTCTGGGAATTGTTTGAATGTATTGCATTTGTTTTTATCTGCATCCATCAAATTTTTTGAGTGATATCATGCATCCAGGTATCTTTTTCATCATTGCAAATTGTCATAAAATTTTGAGAAAGGAGTGCACGTTCAAGTACTACCTGGCAAATGCAAATACAACTTTTTATACTATTATTATCCTAATATAATATTTCAGCAAATAAAATAATTGCGTTGAACTGTAACATAACTATATTGTATTGTAACATAACTATAAGCGTTCAGCAACGTCTGTTTTCACAATTTTAATCGTGTTGTTTTGTTGTTCATTGCAAATTTTCCACGTTCGAGATCACAGACGTATTCGTCGCCAGGAATTCTTCCGAAACAAAAGTTATTTCGGTTTGTTCTGTGATGATAGGGCCCTTCTCATTATCATGAATCCTTGCTCTAGGCTTGTTGACCAAAACCTCCCGGACTGGTACTGGAATGTTTTCAAAGGGTATGCGTGTCCGTCGTGCTAATCTTCGATTAGCATTTGGACTATGGCCAAGAACACATGCCAGTGTTGGCGACATAGTATGATTAATTTGATCTGGAGTGTTTGAAAGAGGTTCCACTGTAACCATGTTATCGCCTCCAGTTCCCTCGATTTCATCGGGCTTGAAGAATTCCTGGTCCACTATTGGTCTTAAATTGCCCTTTTCGTATTCTACAATGAGACGAGGAGATCCCCACACAATGCGGTGTTCCTTTGAAGGTTCAACCATTAGAAGGACTTCTGCCGTGGTCATCACATGAAGTTTGACTGCATTTCTAAATAAAGTTGCCTTTCGACGTGACAATGTCACCTTTCTTTGCTTACTATCTTCTATGTATTGTAACTTTTCTTTTGTCCTCCTGGTCCGGGCTGTTTGATTTCTTTTGGGGGAATGGCTGAAAGAATTATAAGAGAACTATCGCTCAAAAATTTGTCATACCATCATATTATGCATCGGCATAAAAACGATGTTTAAAATGACTACGGGAGGTACGATTACCTATTGTCTTCTGGCGTGTGTACCTCCACTATTTCAGCAGACTGAAGAGTGTTATTTTCCATGATTAGTGTCTCGAACGAGGAAAATAGATGCCGCATTCACTGTTGATTTGTACAATTCCCGCGAAGTTCACAGCTGGAGAACTGAATACTTGGTTGTAATTGGACAAAATCCTGGCAATGTGACAGTTTCATTGTCCTAGAGGTTACAGTTTAATGTAATTGCCGCGAATAGAGAACTTGATCTTTCAGGTTGTTGTGCGTTGCAGTGTCTCCAAAGCTGTTGTCCCGTCTTGGAGTAAAATTACTCAAAAGTATCGTCGAAATGAGTAAAAGAGGTAATGTCTACAGATGATAATTAACTTTTCCCTTGCGTTAATATCACAATTTAAGGTTTTTTGTTTTATAATGACGACCAATGGAGATCGTAAATACGCGGCACGGAGGTTGTTGGACATTCTTGACTGGAAATGACCTTTCAAAATTCCCATCCTGGATATCTCTTTTTAGGCAATCAAAGTGGTTACCAGCCGTCAGTTTTGAGAGTGACCGGTGGAAAAATCAAGGGGTATGTGAATGTGATGTGCTTCATTCTGTTCCATGAAATCTTACGTTTTTATTTTGCGCTCGATACTGCAATCCGATACAAGTTGAGCCACGTGCAGGAAGCTTCGACAAATAAAACAATTTGCCATCGTTTTCTTTTTTTTTCACTAGTTACCACGATTTTAAAATCAAGGGACCCGAGGGCACTCCGGTCAACGTGATGCATGAATCCGGTAATAGGGATCCTTTTGCCCTTCAATGCATATTACCCTCAGCGGAACAAATACCGGAGGCATTACTGGATATTGAATTGACGTCAAAGAGTGCCAAGAAAAGTTACACGTTGAGAGATGTAGCTGGCAGACAAATAGGGAGGATGCAGTACTTTTTGAACCGAGAGTTAAAAGAGCTAATGGATTGCGGGAAAGTCAATGGGATCAAGGGGTAAGCTCTCAAAATAAAAGTGAGCCAGAAAAGATTTTGATATACGAAACGGAAATGTCACACCGTGCTTTTGTTGTTGTTATTAGTGTGATAACAGGCCAGCCCACGGTAACCAAACGTCCTCCAGTGGGTCAAAAGTGGCGTCAAAATTTTCAACAAGGCGGAGGCGCATACATTCCATGTCAATGGATTATTAGATGCGCAGATGGTACCGTGGAAGAAGTCAAAGAAAAAATTGAGAAAGTTATTTCAGAACTTGGTGATGAAGGTGTTGACATGGATGTCGAGGTATGCTTAATAACTCTAAAAAATATAGATTTTACGTATATTGGCAGGTATTTGGAAGTAATTTTTACAATTATATGATCATAGTTCTAAGCCAAGCTTAAAACACACGCATATCATTTCGCACTTTGAATAACAGCAAACAACTTTCTCGATATGCCATCGAACACAGTTCATGACCGGGCAATTCAAACCACTGTAGTT
>JAHPZR010009023.1:17500-28190 GCA_019787425.1 Platygyra sinensis | reverse complement strand
AATAAAGATACATGTAAGTGCTAATTAAAAATGAATATATGAGGAAATTAGAAGGAAGAAAGCTTTAACCCATTGACTCCTGGAACTTTTTGCCAAAACTGCATTTTTTTGACATTTTGGTGGTTTTGAGGCTGGATCTCGGCCAAATTAGCTTTAATCCGGTCGAAAATGCATTTGTAGCACGACAGCTAGCCCTTCTTGCCACTAAAATCGTGTTTTACGAACTTTGGGCCCGTACATGCGCAGAAATTTTTGGAAGTTTTTGGACCAGAAGGTGGCCTATGTCTTTAGGCTTTTGGATTTTTGATGTTTTTTTTTCCTTTCCTTTTTCCCCTTTTCTTTTCTTTTTGCTTCAGGGATTGACCTTCTACTGGGCTTGCTTACAGTTAAAAAACTTCTAAGAAAGAGTCATCGAAGCGGCCAATTTTTACCGTGGAGCAGTTAGGTGTAGTCGCAGTTAATTTCGCTCTGAGTTTTTCCCTCATCTTTTTTAGCATTTTTGTGCATATCTCAGGTGCCATTAAGCTGATCACTCTGATCTAGGCATCATTGGAAAGATCTTTTCCTCCTGCAGAAGTTGAGTATAGATGATGCCAATTTTGGTCAAAAATGATGACGTCAGAAGTGGAAGAAAGGCCAAGGTTTGTCACGGACGGTTACGGGCGGCACAGGCGTCAATGGGTTAATATGCTAATAGCTAAAAAAACGCTGGGTTTTAAAGTTGTAAATGGCTGTTTAACAAGTGCAACATTTCTATACTCATCATGAAATCACCTGGTTACAAATCAGTCTTTAGAATATTCAGCTTTGAATTCGTATGCATTTTTTTAAATACAAATGACAGGATGAATAGAAAGTGCATTATAAAATTATTTAAATTACCGGTTCTGCAAAGTAAGCAAAAGCTGCAATGTATACAGGGCTCTCTTTATCTTTGATGTAACCATTGAAGTTGAGTGAACACAGCATTGCACCAACAGCCAACATGAGCACCGGCAAAGTTAATAGCAAACTTAAGCCATAACGTAGCCATCTTTTCCATCTGGGAAAATACTTCTCAGGTTTTCCTGTGATAAGGCTAGGACGTATTTCACCAAAGAACTCAGGACGCAGCAGTTCTGAGTTTTCAAGACCATGTGTTCGCCACAAGAATGAGTATTCTGATTCCTTTCTTTTCCATACCTATGATAAACAATAAATAAAAATATTAACAGCAGAAAGGATAAGACTAGCCTGATGAGGGTTGTATGGGAGTATTCTTGTGATGCATGATTAGCTGATTTTATTTTCCATGAAACATGAATCTAGGAAATTAATCTTCATGATCTGTGACCTCAAGGTTTTGCACGAATTGAATCATTCATTGATATTTGTAATTTCACCACTCAACCCTAGGAGATTTTGAGATGCAGGCCGGTCCTCCATATGGTTAGAGTCGTTTATCAAGAGTGACTTCGACATGTGATTTGCAATAATTTATTATGGAGACTAAAACTTAGCCTTTCATGATTTTTCTTTCTTCGAACACTTTTAAATTTTAGAACAGTTTACTGTAAATAGGGCATCTTACTCCCTTATTTTGATGATTTGAGGAAATTAAATTTTTATATCCTTGATCCTCAATTTTTTTCTTTCGTGAACCGTGCCATAGACCCCCCCTGCTGGACTTTGAGTGGAGTATTTTCAGGTTAAAGCCTGTCAGGGTCATACAGTGCCTGTCAGACTCTAGCATTAGTACTGAGAAAAAGGGAATTTGGGACTAGTAAACACAAATACATGTAGCTGACTGGGAGGAGGAATTCAACTTGGGAATTGTGGATTGCAAGCCCATCACCAAAGCCATTTGGCTGTGCTCCATCCATGCAACCTTACAAAGTGCTTAGGGCTACCTGCAGTACCTGCAAGTAGCAATAATTCTGGTCACCACAAGCTAGTCAGACACTATGGTGTGGGGAAGGACAGGGGTGTCAGAACCTCTCGCCTCCCATACCCTAGTCTCCCGCTCTACTGCCTCCCACTCTTTCCCATGCTGCTCCCTTCCCCTGTAAATTGGCAGAGTCAAAACACATCCTTGTCATTCAGCTTTGCAATTCTTAAGCAATTTCTTTGTTTTTGAATAATTTAACAAGATCACTTCTGCCATATGATTCAATTCAATGAAGTTTTGACCTACTTGTTTATCTTCTTACACCATTTCAGTGCATTTTCATAATAATAATAATAATAATAATAATAATAATAATAATAATAACAATAATAATAATAATAACAATAATAATAATAATAACATAACGACATTTATAATGTGCAAATTTCATTAGATGTTCAAATGCACATGACAAGATTAAAGGCCGAATAAAAAGGCTAATAAGCTAAAATTACAATTAAAAGTAAACTTACAACAATAGAAACAACTATAATGGTAGCGCATTCCAAAGTTTTGGTGCAGCACAGGTAAAAGAATGATCACCTAATGTAGCTTAAGAATTAAAATGCGGATAACTAAGTAAAAGTTTATCGCTAGAATTCCTTATCGGCTATTCAGATTTGTTTCTGAAATCCGTTTTCAGAGAGGACGGTCTCAAAAGTAAATTCTAAGTTGTCTCGTGTTTTGATGAAGTAAGTATACCCATTTCCAGTAACCAGTCTGGCGTTTATTGGGATCAGACAATAATTAAATCGTGGAGATAGGATTTGACAGAATTGTAGCCAAACGTCCCAGGCAGATTTTAGATATGCATATTTATTGTTCGGGTAATGTAAAAGAAGTCTTCCATGTGCCTAGGTGGGTGCAATGGTCTCCATCTGCTCCAAATGGTTGTTAGACCTCTCCTTCCTCTTCCAAGTCGAGAGGGATTTCGTGATTTTCTCCAGTTTCATCAGATTCCATATCACGTTCTCCTCGGCAGTCAGAAATTGATTTTGACTTGTCTAAAACAAAAAACTGGGACATAAAACAAACCACTCCACACTCTCCAGCGCGCTCATGATCAAAACAGCATTCAGTTGAGGCATCTCTAAACCATGGGGTAAAATCTTTGGTCTGTTCTGATTTGTGGTCATATGGAGCAAGCTCCCAAGAAGGTCTTCCATGCACAGACCTTTCACTGCCGCACCGAAAAATACTGACATCTAATAAAATTGTCTTGGACAACAATGATCAGATTGCCTGTTCGTCTAGCCTCTACCAGATGTACAGTTAGTTGGGGCTCAGAGCGGAAAATAGCGTGCAAAAAAATTAAAAAATGCGGTTAGAGGAAGCTTCCTCTCACCACGCTTTTATTTTTTTACATGTTGAACCCCGACTAACTGTACACCTGGAAGTCAGGCTACTACTTGTCTCACTTTTTTGCATTTGACAGCTTATGCGACACATGTGCAGTCATGCCACTTGACATGTCATAACCTTTGACGTAACCACTGTAAAAGGTTTACTATTTCACCAGAAGTAAGGCCTAGAGCAAAGTTTTGTTTGCTTGTTTGCTCAGAAGTCTCAGAAGTGACTGAGATGTCAAATGCAAGTCATATACATTTTGGGTTCTTGTTTTTGAAAGTATTCTGATGCATTGTTGAATTAAAAAAGTTAACATTGAATCGCATTTCTCTCCACCCTCTAACGCTTTCCGCCCTCTCCTCTCCCACCTCCCGCAAACCTCCCACCCCCTAATCTCCCAGGCTTTCGACCCACTGTCCTGCTCCACTATGGTCTCCTGCCACAAACTTGATGTCTCTTTAAACACAAAGAAGGTCTTACTCTTGCAAACTTACTGCACACAAGCCAGCTATTGGCTACTGGTAATAATATCTTGTCCCTAATGTGGGATCATACTTACAGTAAGAAAGCTGATTGCCCAGAAAGCCATTAGGACCTCATACAAAGGTAACAGAGGGTTGTCATCCACAGTGACACCTCTGGGCTTGAAAAAGTACAGCAAGACTCCTACAAATGCTATTGGTACTAATGTCCAGGTAAAACATGTCATCCACCCAAAATAAAAGGCAACACCTTCTCCTAAGGAAAATACAATCACACAGTCAGGTGATAATCACAGCAATTGTTACAGCTACCAAACCAAGATTCAAGTCATCTTGTCACTGCATGTACCTAACAGTTATCTTGAGAATAACCTTACTCTACTTTTTTTTTAATGACAACCTAATTGTCCCTAGAGGTTGTAAGGAGAGAGTTCAAGGTTGTTTTAAGATCATTTTGAATTGAAGATAATGAAATGATTTTTTTTATAAACTAGTATTATTTATTTACCATAGTAATCCCTGATCTCCTGCAATGGACAAACAATCACATTTTGCTTCATTCTTTTCCATATTTTCTCTTGTTCCTGGGCTTGATGAAGGGGAAAAGCTGACTCTAGTATAGGTGGCTTAGAATGCATACAATCTGTGATGAATGAGCCATCTCCTCTGAATTTAACACCAAAGGACATTAAATGCTCCTAGTCACAACAAAGCAAGACAGTACTTTTGTTAACACTTAACATGAAAGTAAGCTCTCCTTGATTCAAAAGGAAGGGGTAGATTTTAGACTTAATATTGGTTGTCTTCTACTCAAATAATGGGTAGGGGAAAGTTTTCCCAGTCTTTTGGCTTTACTGTTCTGAACAAAAAGGAGAGGGATGCCTCTGTTCTCCTCCCATAGATCTGTAAAGGTTATAAAAAATCAGGCCAAGACAGAATTGATACTAAAGAAAACTTTTGCACATACAATTTTATTTTGTGGCCAAAATATACAGCATTTCAAATATCAACTTACTTTGTTATACTGTACAGATTCTAGGCAAATCTCAAGTAAATGAGCCCTTTCAGCTGATGTAAAAAATGTTGCTTCATCTTCACTTCCAACATATTCATCAAGTCTACCAAAGACAAATTCTTGGATCTAACAAAACAATGGCAATATGACAATTTCCAAATAAACTGTACATCTTTAACCCCAGGCATCCCAAGGCCACATCTCGAGAAGAGTGAAGAATTTTTTTTAATTCTTGGACAAATACATATTCTAATATTCACAAAAGTGTCACATATTGTGCAAGTCTAGGGTGGAAAGAACTCTACTAACAAGTGAATCTGAACTTACTCTCTGTCTTACTCTGTCTTAACAGTGATGGTAAAGAAACCCAAAAACCACATCAGAGAAAAGAAATGGGCAAGTTTTATTAATCTTACATGTAAAATCGACCATATTTTGCTCCCCAGACAATCCCTTATAAAGCATTCAAATTCCCAAGGGCTCTTTCTGCCCTGGGACCCGTTTCTCGAAGCTCCCGATAATTACCAGGTCTGTTAAGATGTTTTGTTTGCCATTCCAGTAAAAATATCAGCTAAACAAACAAAATGGACTTCATTAGAGGTCAGAACAGGCTCTACTTTTCTGAAGACTCTGATTTCAATTAAATATGATTTCGGGCCTGTTAAGTTACCGGGAGCTTCGAGAAACGAGTCCCTGGTCACACAATGCTTTCATGACTTTCACAATTGGTACCTGTCCAAGAATTAATTACATGTATTTTTTTGCTTTTCTCAAGAGGTAAGCATGGGACACCTGTGCTTTTTAAATTAACAAAAAATACATCACAAATTTGATAACAAACTGCTGAAATGGTCATTTATTTTATTGCATAAAACCTGAGTGTATTAATTAACCATCCAATATCCCTAAAATTGGAAACATTTGACAATAAATTGGAGATATTGTGAAAGTGTTTTCACCAACATGGAAAGAAGTGGACTATCAAAACAAGGGGGATGACTTAGCTCAATAGAGAAAGCTGGCCACAACCTAGTCCTACAGTCTAACGGGTACTAAGCTGCAAATGTGAATGTAAAAGGGTAGTATGAAAACAACAAGGGGTTAGGGTGAGACGAGAAACCAGCTATAGACCCTTGTTCTTCTAGTGAGTGACATTCTTAAAACCCTTCTGGTTGAGACAACAGCCAAAACATTTATTCTTGAAATCCTGAATTTAAAGACATGTTTTGACCATACATCTGTCTTTGTGAGTGTACAAGGGTTCCTCCTGGCATACATTTATTTGCAAAAATTGGTAAGATTATGAAATTTGGCATAATTTACAAATTAATCTGTGGAGATGGTGTTTGCTTAAGGTAATTCCCTTGAAATTGTTCTACTATTAAACTTTTTTGAAACTTGGCGTAATGAACATACATGATATGAACATATATAAATGCAATAAAAAAAAGGGGTCACCGTGCTTGTTTACGCGACAGCAGGCTCTTAAAATGAGGTAGCAGTGGGGATGCGCAATGCAAAAATTAAAAAATTACCTTAAAATGAAAAACTGTAGAGATTGCGTGACATTGGTAAAAAAGGTCCATTGTTTTCCATTTTACCATCACAGTATGTTATCATAGACACACCATAAGCCTCTGTAAGCCCCTTCTCTCAAATAAGCGTCCCCTTTTTAAAGGGTCAGCCATTTTTGAGTCTTGCCCCACCCATCTCCTTTTACCTTAACGTTATTCATGCCAATCGAACACATGAACACTGACCATTAGGTAGACCCCGGGATCTAAATAGGGGATTTACGGCACCTGATTTGGTAACTACAAGCTCTGCATGAACAAACCAATACAGTGGAAAGAAAAAAAATCTTTTAGTTTTATAAAAGACAAAGTGAACGTGGCTTTCACATTTATTATACATCAATATTCAATTAGCTTTGTGCGCAAAATTAACCAGAACTTACTTTGTTTTCAGTCCTTGTGGTTTTCTCCAAACCAACTTCCTCCGCCTAAAATATCGTTTGTGAGTGATAATTGTTTCACATCATTTAGCAAAACAAAACAAGGAAGGAAAGTAAATTGTTTAAATCCCGGAGAGCTGGCAGTTACGTTAATAAGCTTAAACCTGAATAAAGCCTCACCTTTTGTGCAAGGATTTCGAAAGGAGCACCGACTGTTAGCAGCGTTTTTCCTTCAAATTCTTCTCGCGATACGCTAAACTTAGGAAGGGTTAAGCACTCAATGATGTACTGTTTTATGTCTTCCTTTTCACATTTCTCCGAGAAGCAAACAAGGTACTCTCCATCAGCCATTTTGTTTGTGCTATTTTCGGTGACCTGGGAGAAAGCAATGTCACGCTTTCTCGTGTCAAAAGGTCCTCTGTTACCCTCCCTAAGTGGTATTCTCATTGCGAGGTCTTCCTGTTTTCTGGCCATTACCAAATAAAAGCAACATGGGCATTGCCATCCATATTTTGCAAGGATGATTTAAAACTGTCTCCTTCCCAGCTGACTTGCTGCTGTTCTTCGTTCTAGCAGTAGAGGCGAAGCAGGGGAGGGTTGTGGAAGGGGGGAGGGATGGATTATGACTACTCCTTTCAAATCAAATCAGATTTTCACTAGCACTTTCAAAATTAAGACAGCATTTGCATTTTATCTTGGAGCTCGGACCTTTGATTTGTTAAAAAGCAGAGTTATGACACTAAAAACTGCTAATTAATGCATCAATTGTTTTTAAATAATTTCATTTGTAATAATTATTATCCCTGTTTAAATCCCCAAAATGCACAAAAAAGTTAGCAATTACTGGTACTATGGAAAGATAAGTTTAGATTCCTAACTTTTGTTGCTCTTCACCAATAAGACTTGCCTTCAGTTATTTCATCTTTTGGTGTAGAGAAGTGGAGAACTGGGAGAGGGCAGCCACTAAGAGAATACTCTGGGTCTAGAACACAGCCTCCTTGGCTTTCAAGAGCAGTGACTGACAAATTCTATGTAGCAGTTCTATTTTAGCCCCAAAGATCCACCTGCCAAGTAATTAAGGTGTCTGAAAAACAAAGACCCCTAAAGACCCCAAAACAAGAAAACATAGATCCTCATTTTTTACAGATTTTTTCTTTTGGTAGGGGGATCGTCAGGTACTCCTCTTAGCTTCTCAGTACCCCCTCAAAAAATCACCTTTTTCCAAGGGGAGCAGCTAGGGGAAGCCATTGTAATTTTTCGTGTGTACAATGAACACATCAGTTTAAGTTAAAAGTAGAAGTTTTCATTTTGTACTCTCTCTTCTTTTTGTCACTTCCCCCAAAATTGTCTTTTCTGAGTGGAAGAGGTGGAGTTTTAAAATATGTACCACCCTCCGCTCTTAAATCTCCCGTGGAGAGCATGAGGTTGACAAAATGCAACTGTTCTCTCTCCTTTTTCCTTCCACACACCCTAGAAAAACTTGTCTTATTTGAGGGGGGTGGGGTTGGGAGAGGGAAATTAAAACTTGACTCAAATATTGACAAAATCATCTCCCTAGAAATCATTGAGCCATATCTGGATCTTTTTTTAAAATCTCAAATGGATCCTACGTCATTCTGTTACTATTACATTTTTGAAATTTCCTTGATACATGGCTTTTGCAAGGCACATTGATCTCTTGGCTTGAGTTAACAATCAATTGATTTATTAAGTTCATTGCATGGGATGAGGTTACCTGAGATATTCAAGTACTTGGGAGAGGAATAACCCCCCCCCCCCCCCCCAAAAAAAATGGGGTTCTTTGTTTTCAAGACACCCAAATTATTCTACTAATGTAAGCATATCTGTTTCCTTAATTAACATTAGGCAGGATTAGGCAATTATCTCACTTAATTGGGATTTTCATACCAGCTTATATTTTGTTATGAAACTTTTTTCACAAGGGTACCAAGCTAGCAAAAGTACCAGCCAATTATAACAAAAATTTATAAAAACACAAAACAAATTTCTACTCAAGATATTTTGTATATTTCAGTTATATAAGGTAAGCTAGGTAAACAGGTGGTGTCTTAAATTTCTGTCAAAAATTTGGCTGGTAACAAATGTCAGTAGCCAATGAAATACTGGTAACTTAATTAAATGATGTAAAATGTCTTAAAGCGATAAACAAAATGGCAGCTTTTTAAAATTTATTCCCTACATTAAAATGAATAGGTTATAAATTTTGAAGCTAATCACCATCAATCAAACCCTTCTATCTTCAACATTGCTTCCAAAAAACTTTTAACCGTCCCTTTCTCCAGAGAATCTCTGATCAGTGTCTGTGACGGCTAAAATAAGAAATCCAATTTCAATCCCTCTGTATCAATAAGCAATTCACTGCTTATGAAATTTAAGATACTAAATCTTCATATTCACATACATTTAAGTTTTACACCACTAAGCTATAAAAGTGAGGCGATGCTTTAATCCTTGCCAAGATTTCCTCTGCTTTTAATAATGACTAGTTTACAAGAAAGCCACCATCCGCTCACCAAATTTTAATTAAATTTCACAGTCTGCTACGAGCGTGTGTGTTTAATCTGACTTGCACCTGTACTTAATCCTCAAGCAATCCAATACAGAAGCAAAGCTTTCCCATCGTTACCGAAAAATATCAGTGTTTCAGTTTTCAAAGTGATTTATGTTCCTCTTCCTTGTCCGATCGAAGATTCTTGCCAAACCATAACACAATCCCGATGTTAATTAGACAAATCAACACCATAAGCCCTAAACTGTTTGCAAAGGTCGCTACTGGAAAGTTCTCCAAGTCGCTTCGTCTCGATTCCATTTGGATATGAATCGCAGTAAACTGGTCTGCTGCACCAAGTGCTGTAAACACGTGTAGAAAATGATGGCTGTGACCTACAATGTCAAAAACACCCGGTATCAAGCGCTCAGGCATTCGAGACATATTCGCCAAGGCGGAAATAAGATAGAAATAAGAGTGTCGCTTGAAGTAGGACCACGCGAGCAGCTCTTGTTGAGTTTGGAGAAGCGGTGTTGGATCTACGAAATATCGATGCACATATGGAAAGCTGTTGAAGAAAAACGCGACCACAAAACAGAACGTTCGAATAACGTACTTCATTTTGGGCCATCTGTGGCGGGAAGCACAACAGATATACGTCGACACGACGGAAACTAAACAAGAAATCGCCAAGAAAGGGCCAGGAGAACTGAAGAGAAAACTATCGCTCTTCCATGAACGAGTGTAGAAATAAAAAGCCTGGCCTGCACCCAAACTGTAGACGCTTATCGCGCGTAATCGAAGAAGAAGCAAATGTGTCTGACCCTTGGAGACATACAATTGAAAAGGTGAGCGCCCGAACTCATCAAGAGGAAACCACAGATTCCCAACGCAAATGACAACAAAGGGTACACATATGCTTCCGTCAGGCGATATTTCCAGAACACGAACGCAAAACGAACCAAGAAAAGTAAAAACGGAACAAAGTGAGTCCAAACATTCACAGTTTCGTTTAAAGGCAGGAACACACTCTTCAGACAATCTAACGCAGAGCCGTATGGTTTGCGATAGCCCGAGCAAATAAACATTTCGCGGAACTGCGCGGGAACTTCTTCGGAACGCAAGCCAAACAGACGACTTCCGCCTTTCTCTTCTTCGCGTCTCTGTTCCATTTAAGCTGAACGGGAGACAAACTCAACAGTTCTTCGAACACTGAAAGTTTAAACTAGAGTGAAGAAAAAAGCCGGCTTTTGACAACAGCTGACACCACCGTTTATTGTTCGAGTACTGTACTCTCATTGGTGGAATTCGTGCGGGTTTCCACTCATTGTAGATAGGAATGGACTTGTGGAATTTGTGGATCGAAGAATACAAAGACACAATCTTTTGTTGGGAGCTGTCATTTTTTAGCAAGTGTGAGATTTTTCTTTTAATTAAGCAACAAGGTAAAAACAAA
>JAHPZR010009023.1:0-12500 GCA_019787425.1 Platygyra sinensis | reverse complement strand
CAGTCTAATAAGGAAAGGGCCAGTCTATCGAGGAGAGGGCCAGTCTAATGAGGAGAGGGCCAGTCCAATGAGGAGAGAGCCAGTCTAATGAAGGGAGGGCCAGTCTAATGGGAGAGGGCCAGTTTAATGAGACAGCCAGTCTAATGATTCTAATGAGGAGAGGGCCAGTGAGGAGAGGGTCAGTCTAATGAGGAGAGGACCAGTCTAATGAGGAAAGGGTCAGTCTAATGATTCTTATGAGGAGAGGGTCAGTCTAAGAAGGAGAGGATCAGTCCAATGAGGAAAGGGCCAGTCTAATGAGGAGAGGGCCAGTCTAATGAGGAGAGGGCCAGTCTAATGAAGAGAGGGCCAGTCTAATGAGAAGGTCAGTCTAATGATGAGAGGGCCAGTCTAATGAGGAGAGGGCTAATGAGGAGATGACTGCCATCTTTTATGTCTCCTGTGCCTGCACTCACTTCATTCAGTAAATTCTCCCTAACCCCAAAACACCTTTGAAACTCTAATCAGGAGAGGGTCAGTCTAACGAGGAGAGAGCCAGTCTAATGAGGAGAGGGCCAGTCTAACAAAGAGAGAGCCAGTCTAATGAGGAGAGGGTCAGTCTAATGAGGAAAGGGCCAGTCTAATGAGGAGAGGGCCAGTCTAATGAGGAGAGGGTCAGTCTAATGAGGAGAGGGCCAGTCTAATGAGGAGAGGGTCAGTCTAACGAGGAGAGAGCCAATCTTATGAGGAGAGGGTCAGTCTAATGAGGAAAGGGTCAGTCTAATGATTCTTATGAGGAGAGGGTCAGTCTAAGAAGGAGAGGATCAGTCCAGTCTAATAAGGAGAGGGCCAGTCTAATGAAGAGAGGGCCAGTCTAATGAAGAGAGGGCCAGTCTAATGAGGAGAAGGTCAGTCTAATGATGAGAGGGCCAGTCAAATGAGGAGAGGGCCAGTCTAATGAAGAGAGGGCCAGTCTAATGATGAGAGGGCCAGTCTAATGAGAAGAGAGCCAGTCTCATGAGGACAGGGTCAGTCTCATGAGGACAGGGTCAGTCTAATGAGGACAGGTTCAGTCTAATGAGGACAGGGTCAGTCTAATGAGGAGAGGGTCAGTCTAATGAAGAGGGTTCAGTCTAATAAGGAGAGGGCCAGTTCAGGATCAAGATTCAGGACCCCTGCATGCTGCCGACTGGTTTTTGTAGAATGCCAGACAAAAAATCCAGCAATTAACTAAAATATCATGAAGATTTGGATACTGAACAACTCAGTTGAAGAAAGTGAGATAATGGTTTGGCACTGACTATTTTTTTTATGTTTTGTTCAAGACATTTCGGCTGGTGCTCAAGCCTTCATCAGTTGAAATATGATGTTAGTACGCGTGATTCAAATAGCAGCCCGTCAAGCGCGTGCTGAGGAAAAATGCCTGAAGTTTCTTGAAAACGTAGCGTGAGACTTGTGCACAAGCCAGAGATATTTATAATATATTTATTATATTTCAACTGATGAAGGCTTAAGCACCAGCTGAAACGTCTTGAACAAAACATCAAAAAAATAGACAGTGTCAAACCATTATCTCACTATGTAAGCTCCTGACTACCACTACTCTATTTTTAAACTCAGTTGAAGAAAGTTTCAGGACCAAAAAAGACAGCAAAAACAGCAAGATTAAGAAATTAAATGACAATAAATGACAAGGATTGCTGTAGAATTAGAACAGATTAGTAAAGAAACAAGACAGATTATGTTAGATTTCCACAGTGACCTGTTAGCGTACCCAAAAATCCCCTACATCATCTATATGAGTGACAGAACAAATTATTCATGTCATAAAGCAATCCTTGCTTTTTAGGTCCCTGCAGGTCAACAGACACAACTAGCTAAAACTAATAAATACCACATTGAAGACTGGCGAAATATGCACATTAACCATTCACTGTAAATATTTCAAATACTTTGTCCCATTCACCAGCATTTTGCTTCAATGTTACCAAAGGGCATGCAGTTTCCCAAGCTAAGGTATTTTACTACACTGATCCATTAGTAAGTTTCTGGCTGCATTTACCTCAGGAGACCAATAACACTGTCAGTTTTACATTTACAGAACAGAAAAAATGTACTGAGTTTCTATCAAGTTTTCGCATAAATAAATGGTGTCCTGTGATTAGCTAAGCTACTCACTATCTGTAATAGTGAGTAGCGTAGCATTTAGTCTCTCTGAAGAGGATTTAGATAAAGTTTTGAATTACTAGTAGATATATACTAAAACAATTTGACTATTCACTCTTGATTTTCCCTGGGGCTGTATAACGTACGTGCCCTCATCAGCTATCACACATAATTTAGTATAAACTTACCATAGTCTATTCTGAATCCTGAATTTGATTGGCTATATTACTGTTTTCTATCTGCTGATTGTAGGATTAGTTGTTCTAGAAAGACCCCGTTGCATGCTGGGGGCCATGTGCTTAAAGAGACCCGCCATCTTGTGTGTGTAATCTGGAGTTGTGCGCGAAATAAATCTTAATATTACATGGTGGCAGCGGATTTTGGAAACAATCCACGTTAAAGAATGCCAGGTGGCGAAGGAGCAAACACATCAGCCACGGAGACGGTTAATCAGGCCCACACGACCACACAAATTCCTCTCCCCGGAAAGTTCGAAGAGGCAAACAGTCCACAAGCAGCAGATGCATGGCCAAAGTGGCTTCGCCGATTCGACCGGTACAGAGTAGCGTCAGGGCTAAACAGTAAACCGCAAACCGAACAGGTCAGTACTCTCCTTTATGCAATGGGTGATAGTGCCGACGATATTCTCCAAACGCTTCGATTAGACGAAGGAACTGTCTCCTACGAGGAGATTAAAAAATCATTAAACGACTATTTTGCTGAACGGCGAAACATAATCGTGGAGAGAGCGCGTTTTAACAAAAGGTCGCAAAAACCGGGAGAATCTGTCGACGCATTCATCCAGGATCTGTACAGATTAGCAGATAATTGTGACTACGGTACATTAAAAGATGACCTAATTAGAGACCGAATTGTAGTTGGGGTACTTGATGATACACTTTCCGATCGACTTCAGTCAAAAGGAACTCTTACACTTGCACAAGCCGTTCAAATGAGTCGTCAGGCAGAATCTAGGGCACAAAACCGTGATCTCGTCCGTGGGGACAGCAAACCAGCTCAGGTTGAATTTGTTGACCCAGGAAAGTCAGGAAATAAAAAAACACCCAACAAAGAAAGTTCCAAACCTACCTCAAGTTGTGGATGGTGTGGCCGTGAAAGACACCACCGCCAAGTATGTCCTGCTAAAGATGCTACCTGTAACAAATGCAAAAAAAGGGGACACTTTCAAACTGTTTGTCGCAGCTCTGCATCGCCAACAAAGAAAATATGTGAACTGGCAGAAGGTGAAGAGCAGGAAGAGGGGGATGAGGTTCTATTTCTTGGAGAAGTTCAAACCACAGGGGGTGGTTGGACTGCCCAACTCGGGGTTAATGGCCGAAATACTCGTTTTAAGCTGGATACTGGTGCTGCAGTCACTGTCATTGGTGCGCATACCTCGTGGCTAAAAGGTCAAAAGTTAGTCAAACCGAAACAAACCTTGCGAGGTCCCGGAAATATTAAAATTCCAGTCATTGGCATGTTTCTAGCCAACCTCTCATACCGCAAGAGAAACGTCACCGAACCAGTGTATGTCATACCAGACCAGACTTGTCCACTCCTAAGCAGAAACGCCTGTGTTGCACTTGGGCTAATCACCCGCACCGATGAAGAAATTGGTGATGTCACTACACAACATGTTGATTTCAAAACTGAATTCCCCTCACTATTCACTGGCCTTGGAAGGGTGAAGACTGAAGTGCACATAACGCTGCAGCCTGACGCAAAGCCCTATTGCACTTATACACCAAGGAAAATCCCTCATCCACTATTGCCTAAGGTTAAGCAAGAATTAGACTCTATGCTTCAACAGGGAGTCATCTCACCAGTAACTGTACCAACTGCCTGGTGCTCTGGTCTTGTCCCAGTTCCCAAACCAAATGGTAATGTCAGACTGTGTGTAGATCTAACTCAGTTAAACAAAGCAGTCCAGCGAGAAATCCATCCGATGCCGTCAGTCGACGAGAGCCTTGCCAAGCTGGGAAAAAGTCGCTATTTCACCAAACTCGATGCTAATAGCGGATTCTGGCAGCTCCCCCTCGATGAAGAGTCAAAACTGCTGACTACCTTTGTAACTCCATTTGGCCGATATTGTTTTAATCGCCTTCCTTTTGGCATAAGTTCTGCCCCAGAGATCTTTCAGCGTACAATGTCTGAAATCCTTAAAGATGTTGATGGAGTAATATGCCAAATGGATGACATTCTCGTTCATGGAGCTGACCAAGAAGAACACAACAGACGACTTAGAGCTACACTGCATTGTCTACAAGAGGCTGGCATAACCCTCAACATTGAGAAATGCCAGTTTTTCAAGACCTCTGTGAAATTCCTAGGCACCATCATTGACGAACAGGGCATACATGCTGATCCAACCAAGACGAAAGCCATATCAGAGTTTCCACCTCCCCAAAATGTAAAGGACTTGCAACGCTTTATGGGGATGGTAAACCATTTGGGAAAGTTCATTCCCCGGCTGGCGGAGATGAGTGAACCCCTACGTCAGTTGTTATGCAAAGACACCACATGGCTATGGACAGACCCCCAGCAGAGAGCCTTTGAAGAGATTAAGACAACCCTTACATCAGCCGAAGTCTTAGCATGTTATGACCCCAGTCGACCAACTGTCATCGCAGCTGACGCCTCCCTCAACGGCATTGGTGCAGTCCTCCTCCAGGTACAAGACGATGGGAATCGTAGACCCATCAGCTATGCATCACGATCACTCAGCGATGCTGAGAAACGCTATGCTGTTATAGAAAAAGAGGCACTAGCAGGAGTTTGGGCGTGTGAGAAGTTTGCTGAATATGTTGTGGGCATGAACTTTGTCCTAGAAACTGACCACAAGCCCCTTCAAACTCTATTCAACACTACCGAGCTGTCCAAGACCCCACCACGTATCCAGCGATTTCGCCTTCGGTTAATGAGATTCAGCGTCACTGTCAAATATGTCCCTGGGAAACACCAATTAACAGCGGACGCACTCTCCCGTGCACCTACAGAAAGCCCTAGAGAACAGGACGAGCAGTTTGTAGACGAGCTGGAAAGCTTCGCAGCCCAGACAGTGTTCACGCTGCCAGCAACTACACAGCGCCTGTCACAGATACGAGAGGCCCAAATCACCGATGAAGAATGCGCCCAAATCAGGAACTACTGCAGTCAAGGATGGCCAACCTATATGCCACACCAGCCCCTGCTACGTCCCTACTGGGAAAAAAGGAGCCATTTCAGCATTGTTGATGACTTGCTTCTCTGTGACGAGCGTATAGTGATTCCTAGGTCTATGAGACTGGACATACTCAATTGCATTCATACTGGTCATCTTGGCATAACGAAGTGCCGAGCTAGGGCACGAGCATCAGTATGGTGGCCAGGGCTCTCCATACAAATTGAAAACATGGTGGCAAATTGCAGCACCTGCGCCAAAGATCGCCCTGAGCCAAAAGAACCACTCATGTCAAGCTCTTTCCCTTCGCGCCCATGGGAGAGATTAGCTGCCGACCTCTTTGAACTTGAGGGAAAGGTCTATTTGATTGTTGTGGATTACTATTCAAGGTGGTTCGAGATCAGGAGACTAAACGACCAATCCTCTGCCAGGGTCATTTCAGTCCTGAAAGAACTATTTTCTACACACGGCATACCTGACATTATTGTATCAGATAATGGCCCACAATTCACCTCCGATGCATTTCGCCTGTTTACCACTGAGTACGATTTTGTTCATGTGACAAGTTCGCCGAAATACCCAAGAGCCAATGGGGAAGTTGAAAGGGCGGTTCGTACGGTCAAGGCACTGCTTCGCAAGAATGAAGACCCATATCCAGCCCTCCTTGCTTACCGATCTACACCTTTGCAGAATGGTTTTTCACCCAGCGAGTTGCTCATGGGGCGCCGCCTGCGAACTAAAGTTCCTGTTATGCCCAGTGTCCTCAAACCTAATGTGCAAGATAACGACAGGCAAAGAGTGCAATTGAGAGAGGACGAATACAGGTCAAAACAACAGATTTACCATGACAAACGACACCAAGCCCGTGCCCTCCCTTCACTAACCACTGGCGAACAAGTTTGGGTGCGAGACCAGAACCGGGAAGGTCAGATCTTGGGAGCCACAAAACAACCAAGGTCTTACTTAGTGAGGACTGAGATGAGCACTCTGCGACGTAATCGGTCTGCTATAGTTTCAACCAGTTCGCAACCAGCCTCTCCCTCTAACGGGCCAACTATGGCACCTCAGGATCAAGCACTGCCTGTGAGCCACACGCCTCCAAAGGTTTCTAACCCCGTCCCAGAGAACCTACCGGCTGAACCTTCAACACCTGCTGCATGCAGATCAACAACAGCTGTGTCCACTCAAGGAGGCCATCCAAATACTGAGAATTCTGCAACAGAGCATGTTACACGCTCAGGAAGAGTGGTAAAACCACCCCAACGGCTGGATCTGTGAACATTTAACAAACCAAACTTGCAATAACTTTTCATATTAGTATTGTTACATTCATGTTGAGTTTACTGAACTGCGTACACTGAGCTAACACTCAAACTTTGGGGGGAGATGTAGGATTAGTTGTTCTAGAAAGACCGCGTTGCATGCTGGGGGCCATGTGCTTAAAGAGACCCGCCATCTTGTGTGTGTAATCTGGAGTTGTACGCGAAATAAATCTTAATATTACACTGATAGTCAACAGTTATGCATCAGTGCACATCGCACATCACATTTGAACCTGATGTAACATAATAAAACAGTTCTTTTCTACGCGTTACTTGACATTTTTTTCTTTTTATGCAATGAGACTACGGTAAATTTATACTAAAACAATTAGACTAAGCGCCCGCGTTTTCTACGAGCGATAGTCAACTCGGCTGCGCCTCGTTGACTATCTGCTCATAGAAAACGAGGGCGAGTAGTCTAATTGTTAAATTATTATAGTTCACCACTAAATCTCCGATTCTTATTGATTAAATTGATCATGTGAGGTGGTAGTGTTCATCTGTGGAGAGACACTATCAGACCATAGTACCCATCCGCGGAAAATGCAGAGATTTCTATCTTGCGATAGTCGACTCAACTATTGTGCATAGAAATCAAGAGCAAATAATCTAATTGTTTCAGTTAAATCTACTAGTTGTTGAAAACTATATCTAAATCCTCTTCAAAGACACTACGAAAATCCAAGAAGTGACAATTTGTTAACAAGGGCACACTGCTACACTATACACTTAATGTATGGTCCCAAGGGAAACAGTTAGTTTTGTTTTCCCGAGAGTTTTCGTCTCGGGAAACATCAGGACTATATTTAGACTTTCATATAGCAAAAACAAACAAACAAAGACTTCGTGAGGGCAACAACTGCGCAATTGTACCCGGTCGGGATACATTTGAATTTGATCAGGGGCACGTGACCAAGAATCAACCAATCACAGTGCTCATTTTGTTGAGTGAAAGTGTAGCTATATAACAATACTCATTATCTATCACAGATCATAAAATGGCATTCAAGATAGAATGTTGGTAGATTTATATTTAAACTTGAAAAAAAAACATGGAGAACATGTTTTCTATTTCTTCTAGATGACACTGCGACAAAAAGAAACAGAAACTAGTGAGACAATCTTAGATAGTGCAGAGTGTTATGCAGGCCTGTCAGTATGTTTTGAGTCATCTGCTGCCTGTATGTAACTTGTTAGTTCAAGGCCCAAAAATAACTTACAATTACTGTTTGTTAAGACGGTTTTAAATTTTACCATGGTGTTTTACATTGAATTTCGTTCATTTTAAATTCCTTAATACGTTGAACTAGCAAACATGATAATTTTATTTTTTCAACCCTAACATTTGTAACTTGATACTTTTGTTTTCCATGCAAAATTTGTAACATGATACCCTTGTTTTCTCAAAAACATACAAAGGAAGTTATATGCTTACTTTTTTCCTGCTGGAGAAAAATGAAATACTGTAATTAACTTATGAAAACAATGGAAGTGGAATGATTTTGTTTCATTCAAGAGGCAAATTATCATATTATCGATAAACAATTACTAATTTAATTATCAAATAGTTACATTGTGTCTTGGAATAGCACGCTCTTATTAGGTTACCACCATTATATTGGTGTTAACAATAAACCAGTTCAAAATTCACAATGATATCGATTAATACAAGCGAGAAGTGGTTCAGCTTGACCAATATTATATCCTACATCGTTGAATAAGTCCCCTCAAAGACTGACTAAGTTTATTTGTGCTTTCCGTAAGTGTCATGTGTCTGCAGCAATATTTGAGAAGTTTCTTTGGTCACGACATTACTGATTGCTGCTGACTCGGAAATGTTTCAGGTGAATACATTTATGAACTTCTTGTTCTCTTTCATATAGGCGAAACAATAAACAAGTGGCTGAGGAGATCCATTCATTTTCCTCTTTTAACCTTAGCAAACACAAAATAAATTGGAAACAGCACACAACCATTATTGAACTGAGCTAGGGATGATTCCAAAAGATACGCTGTCACAAAAGTGTTCTTTGGACTACAAGGGACAACTGATTAATATTACCTGAAATGTATACTGCTATTAGCCCATTAAGACAAGAGTGCAGTATCACACGCATGAATCTGAACTTGAGAAAGGATTTTATCATGCTGACAATGCTAGAGCGCATGCATCTTACATGTTGTGTTCTACCATAAGCAAAAGCACTTAAGAGGGAATGTCCACTAGGACCGAGCCAGTCGTGGCACATGATGAAAAATGAAAATTTTTCATATTCTTCCCAGAGTTAGCCTATGGTAAGCCTAGAAACGTGGTGTGGTTTTTTTCTTGAAATATTTTTTTAAACCCGCTAAAAAATCAAAAATCCCTTGCGGTCCCACGTCTGGTCAAAAACACGCAAAATTCAGTAACTAATACCTTATCATAAACTTCGCCCTGTTTAATCCCCATCAAAATAATACTCCAGTTTGAGCCTGGAAATTTATTTTTGAGGAGTTTACAAGTCTTTTGAGGCCAATTATACTTCTGTTGGTTAATTTTCAAGGCGACGACGAGCCGCTTAAAATCACTAAAATTTACTTCCTAAAAATTCTTCATTATGCACACTTTTTCAATCGGCAAATTCGCTACCCGGTAAAATACCAAAACACCTAAGATTTTGACGTTTCGAAAGACGAAATGTCAGTGTAAAACCCGGTATAAAAATTATTTTCGGGCTTTACATCAGCGTTGAGTACTAACGCTGTCAAAATCGTGATAATCACAACACTAACCTGCTAGAAAACGAAAACAATAGGCAAGTGCCTGTGACCAGATAATCAAAGGAACCTGAAAATGTCTTCTTGAATTTGATTTCCTCGGTATTTTGGACTTAACTATGGTAGAAAAGTCATGTTTAGCTCACCTTCTGTAATTACATTCAAATATTAGTGCTGGCGTATTCAGAATCCTACACGATAACCATTGCAATGAGTGGAGTTGCGACAAAGTACAATCCTCCTTACTGGCATTCAATCAATGCCTCCAAGATAATCCACCTCATTCCTAACCTCATTGCTAGCCCCTTGTTCTTAACAACAATCCATAAAAGTAGTGAAGCCTTCTCAGCGTCAGTCCTTGCTTGTTAAAACGAAATATCACGTGGCTGTTCCAATCCTTGCGCATGTTGCGTGCTGAAGTGGTAATATGAGCCGTCACGCAATCAGTCACTTGGAAGGATTTTTTGGGGGGTCAACGCAATTGCCAAAAATGGTTAAAAGCATAACTAAATAGGAAAGGATTCAATGAGACGTTCAAAGCACCAAAAAATAGTATTTTAAAGCCACAGGATCCAAGTGTGACCCGTAAAATATGGGTGCGGAAATTTCCTTGGCGAGAGAACGGTGCATTTATGGTGTTCTGGCTCGGAAGGGGGCAGGGGTTGGACTACTCCGCTAGATGGGCCTAGTCCAGATGGTCAATCGGTGGCCCCGAGGGGTATGGCTTTTGGGCTGTTTTTTATGGTCTAAGGACAGGAGTAAAGGTTTTATACACATTTGGACTGAGAATAGGGTGTGTTTTTTCACACCTGGTTTTGGCATTGGGCATTTTTGTTTACAATCCATGACTCAATCAGTTTAAGGCCTGGGTCAGCAATTTAAAGTAAGAACTGAACTTTTCCCTGATTATACAAACTCGGGGCGTCCTGCTTGCCGACCATATTATGTGTCCCGCTGATTATTTTTTGTTTTTTTTTAAAATTTGGTAAAGCGGCGTATTGGTGGCGGAATTTTTAGTCTATTGATCAATAACTGAGCGGTTTTTTCGATGCACGATTGAAATTATCTACCTGCTACGCTCGGAATGGATCTTCCTTGATATCACATTATTTAAAGGTCTAAATGATCACAAGTTGAATATTTGCAGAACACAATGAGGAGGACCTGTTTACCCTATAAGTTTTTTGGTGCTGTGAGGAGAGGGACGGTCATCCCAAACGGGAGAGGACATAGAGCATACATAATGTAGGACCTGCGTCTGACCGGTTTTTGCAGGATGATATGAAAAACCGCCACCATATCTCAACAAATGGCTGTTTTGGCGCTTAACGTCACGTGGTAGTCACATGACCCCTCAGAAGTACTGTACAGCGCCGCAAATGATCCCCGACCGCAAATGATCCCCAGACCGGAAATGATCCCCAAATTGGACCGCAAATGATCCCCGATGTGGAACGCAAATGATCCCCGCCGAAAACGAGGAATGGCATGGAGTTTAGTTTCCTGGATTTTTCCTATTTTTTATTTTATTCCTATATTCATTTAATTTCATCAACTAAACGATGAATTAGATAAACATAAAGAAAAGATATTCTTTTGACGTAAACTATAATTCAATTATACTTTTCATGACAAATTCATCTTATTTTCTCTTGACAATTTTTTTGAAAAATTACAGAAAAAATTCAAAGCTCGTAGACAGCAATACTATTTCTCAACAAGCTCGATCTTCAACAATAATAGCTTAATGCTACCAAAACTAAGACGAAAAATCTTAAGTTTTAATGCCATTTCCATGTTAAATAATCTGATTTCAAATCCTCATCATTATAAGACCCCAAAGGCGCGAGAAACAAATACCAAAGCAAGCGTTAATATCAACAGTAACAGCTTTCGCGATATGTTCATGTCCTTTTAGTTCGAGCGAATGAGCTAGAAATTCTGCTTCCCAACTCTACAAGCCAGTTTGACTTTTAGTTCGCATCTGCAACTTGCAGCAATAAATTCTGGACAGGAGCACTGATTGGTCAACTTACATAGTATGTAGAGCGACTTAACACTTACCTTTATTACCCGTGAGAAAAATGCGAAAAGCCGAAAAACCGCATATTACTACAAACTAGAAGTAAAATGGCAGCCGTAAGCTAGTTTCGAGTAAGATTCTCAGACTAAAGAAGCCTTGCTTCATGAGAAAAGGCCGGATAGGTTACACCACTACAACCACGAACTATAGTCCGGTAGAATTTCTTGCTACTGACTTTCAACATCGATAACAAAAGTATTTTAATTCGCGTGATCGACCAAAACCCGAAACCGCACATGAAAAGTCTGTAGCATCCAAGATTTGACTAAACGTGCAGGTCAGGGAATAAGACAGAACTTATTACTTGAGTTAATTGAGATGCAGGATGTCGAGTGACTGAACTGACATTATTAATTTGTTCGCAATTTTCGCCTCGGTTAAATTTTAATGAAATGTTAATGCTTGTATAAAAACTGAAGGAATAACCCTATAAAAAAAATAAAGGTTTCATATTATACAAGCAAAAGCCGATTACAAGGCATTCCGTTAACGCTTTTTCGGCAATTATCCGAAGAACTGTTTATCATAAGAATTCAGTATATCCATATAGACTATGGTCAGTCATGACTTGCTTCTGTTTATGTTAAAAACTGAATCCACAACCCGAGGAACAAATTCCATGCCATTCCTGGTTTTCCGACGGGATCATTTGCGGTCCACATCGGGGATCATTTGCGGTTCGGGATCATTTGCGGTCCAATTTGAGGATCATTTCCGGTCTGGGGATCATTTGCGGTCGGGGATCATTTGCGGCGCTGTACAGTACTTATTCTACTTTAAAATGTTCAGGACGTTGCCAAAAATGTAAAACTAGACGTGCTGATTAGAATTCGACAAAAAAGGTTACAGAAGTCATTCCGAGATACAAACCATAACATCTAAAATGAAGGGTGTTTGAAATGGGTTATTCTTTTGTAATAGTAATCGTTTACGTCACAAACTTGCTCACCATGTTGGGCATTTGTTTGATACAGTTATTGTAGCATCGATGGAGGTGGGTCGCCACATGCCGGATCGAGCGGTCTGGGTTTGA
>JAHPZR010009021.1:65000-92492 GCA_019787425.1 Platygyra sinensis | reverse complement strand
GATTGAAGCATCAGCCTCGGGTATGACACCCACCCTGCAGTATTATTTTTAACTTCCTGAAACAATTCTTCTTGCAGATGCACTTTTAAAGTTATGGAAACATGAAGGACTTAGAGGCTTGTACAAGGTAGGAGTATTGACTTTCAAAAAAAGCTCATATCACTTCATTAAAGAATATGTGTATTTTGATCTTTTCATCAAGCTTCAGTTACGGTGACCATTCATGAACACAATGTGCTCAGTGCTACATGCATGTCACGTTGAAAGTGTGGCACAGCAGCACCATAATACAGTAGAGATTGTAGTAAGCCCTTATATACAATGTATTATATTATTAGAAAACAGTCCTAGGAAATATACACGCACTGATTGGGTTTATTATAATAAAATCGTGTTTCCCTAGAACTCAATGGAGACACAGAACTACCCAATACATACTATAAACCTTGGGTATATATGTTAGTTTCCTACATAAGGTTACCGGTCTATACTCGCCACCAGGGAGTTTCGCCACCAGCCAACTCGCCACCAAGACAACCACCACTCGGCCAATAACCACTCCGGCCACCAAGCGAAGGCACCTCGCCACCAAACACTAGAGTAAAGTAGCCGAGGTGAATTAGCTGTTCGAGACGAGAGTATAGTCGAGGTTATTTAGCTGTTCGAACGAGAATAAGTAGTCGAGGCGATTAGCTGTTCGACGAGAGTAAAGTGAGTCGAGGTGATTTAGTGACGAACGTGAGGGAAAGTGAGTCGAGTTATTTAGCTGTTCGAACGAGAGTATATGTCGAGGTGATTTAGGCTGTTCGAACGAGAATAAAGTAGTCGAGGCGATTTAGCTGTTCGAACGAGAGTAAAGTGAGTCGAGGTGATTTAGCTGACCGAACGTGATAAAGTGAGTCGAGGTTATTTAGCTGTTCGAACGAGAGTGACGTTGACCGATGCACTAGCACCAGCGTTCCTTGAAAGCTAAATCACCTCGACTCACTTTATGATGTTGACCCTTACTTCTCTTCGCCGCGATTCACCATCTAAAATCGTCCCCCGACTTTCTCTGTTGCGACCTTGTAGCTCAGTCGGCATGATAACGGTAGATCTATTCCGGAGGTCGTGGGTTCGATTCCCACGAGGTCAAAAGATTTTTTCTTTGCCTCGTGTGGTTCCCTGTTTCCCTTTACTTTTAGGGCTTAACGCCCAGATGGCGTTATTCATGGGTCGCAAGTAGCACTATAATTTCACCTTCAGAGTTAATTCTCTGGTTCCACTATTTCGACTCACTTTACTCTTCGTTTCGAACAGCTAAATCGCCCTCGACTAACTTTTATTCTCGTTTCGAACAGCTAAATCACCTCGAACTATACTCTCGTTCTGAACAGCTAATGTCACGCTTCGGCTACTTTACTCTAGGTTTGGTGGCGAGGTGACCATTCTGCTTGGTGGCGACTGTTGGTTAGAAATTGGCGAGGGGGGTTCTTGGTGGCGAGTTGGCTGGTGGCGAAACTCCCTGGTGGCGAGAGGACCGGATACCGGAAATGGAAAATTGGAAATTCCTTTTTTTTTTTGCATCTTTTACTCCTCTCCATCCCTGGTGTGCAATGTTGACAAAAACACTTGATCTAGCGCAAGTTTTGCATCTGACTATTTCCCAACATTGGAAAGGAGGAATGGGAGTGCTGCACTTATTCAATAGGAAGTTACAGTTATGAGTTCATGTTTTGCCATTTTCCAACACAATTTGTCCACGGTTGACTGGCACGAGCTGTAGAGACGTAATAATGGCGCAAGCAAAGAGAATTTGCCTTTGATAATCAAAGTTAACAAGTTGTTTCCCTTTTTTCGTCGGGGTGTTTCCTAAAAGAAAATAGAAAATATGTTCTCCGTGTTTCTATCGAGTTACAGGAAACACTCGTAAAAGTTGGGGAACTCAAAAAAACCTGCGGCTCGTGTTCCCATAGCATTTCTCGTTCTCCGCAAACTTCCTCTTGTATTTCTATTAAACAATTAGATATGAGCTTGAGATTTCTGTCGGAGAGCGAATAATCTAATCTTTTAGTATAAATCTACTAGTCGTGTTCCAAAATGTTTATCTAAAGTCCTTTTTAGAGACACCACGAGAAACGCCAAGAAGTGCCGTTATTTTTGTTAACAAGGGCACACTGCTACGCTTCTCACTATCTATCACAGAATAGAACGTGAGTAGCGTAGCCAATCAGAGGATGTCATTCGTGATAGAACGCTAGTTGATTTATACTAAAACTTGATAGAAACATGGTACACGTTTTCTATTTCTTAAATATTATGTATATTTATTTATTAACTCTGATGATCTGTGCCATCATGTTTTTAAAATGGATAAAGGGGTCTAGCTTAGTGTCCACGTTATATGAGTGTCTGAATCATACAGATAGTCTATGAATTCCGAGTTTATCTGGTTTTCATGTTATGGAAGTGTTCCTGGGAAGTGGTTTGACTGTATTTGTTGTCAGTGGTTGAAGATAAAATAAAGGGAAATACCAAATTGTACTAAGGGTAAAACTGAGAATCTGCAATGTTAACATTTTTTTGGCCTGCAGGGGTACGCCCCAGGACTTATTGGTGTTTCGCATGGGGCGCTGCAGTTTATGGCATATGAGGAACTTAAGAAGGGCTACAGTCAGTACTTTGGAACACCAATCAACAAGAAAATGGTAATAAAATATTAAAAGTCATTTATTCATTGTATTTGAAACCTTCAGACTAAGATTGGAGAAAAGACACCAATGAAACTTGCAAGCAGACATTTAAGGACGTTCGCGCCCATTGCTACTGCGCATCTCTAGTGTGCACGCTATTCATTAGACACGCGCGTGCCTCGTCATCATTTGAAGCGCGCGCACCGAGTCGAAACTTAACAAAATATAGAGCTGATGACCTTTGCGTTAAACTGATGTGCGAATATTTTTGTTGGATGCTCGGTGACACCCACTTTTTTTCGGCAGATCACTTCCTTTTCTGATTCTTTCCATTTTACCAAAAAACAAAAAAATCATTCTGTACGTGGGAAGTTTTAATTATTCCTCATATACTATTCAAATAGGGTCGAATTGGTACATGGATAGATGTGTGTGTGTGACTTAGAAGTTGCATTTTTTTAAGGCTAATTCTGCCTGATTTAATGACATATGTAGCAAAGATCTATTGAATATTTAACAGATAAAGAAGCCTAAGCCGTGTATTACACTGTGATAATACACGACAGGCATTTGAGAACACGAGGGAAATGTAGAAAACACGAGCCGCAGGCGAGTGTTTTCTACATTTCTCGAGTGTTCTCAAATGACTGGAGTGTTTCATCACTATGTAATACACGGCTTAGGCTTCTTCATTTGCTTTATGATATAGATTTTACGCGCGCAAAACAATAAAACACGCTTTTTCTATGTTTTATACTCTGATAAAACAGTCATAGGTGTTTGACCAATCAGAGCGCACGCAGGGTCCTATCTATGTTATAAAGGCCTATATATGCTGTGTTAAACACACAGAACTTAGATATGAGTTAAATATATGCCGATACTAATGAATCCGGCCAGAATCACCTCGAGTGACTGGAAATCCTAGAAATGGTATGGTCTGTGATACGCCTTATCTTTAAAACGAGTTCGGTGACCCCCATTTTTTTTTACGTTTCTTATCTAATCCTATCATTTTCTACCTACAGTCAAAGTTGTAAAAAAATCTGTACGTGGGAAGTTTTGGGCGCGAACGTCCTTAATTTAAGCAAACAATAAAAGTAGGTCACCAGTGCGTACATGTGGCTTAAAAGCTACAGTATACATGTACTTGTCTTATCTCATCCCCGCTCATCATGCCCTGCAAGACACCTAAGACCATTCAAAAATGCTCTCCACCCATCCTGGTTTTTCACAGATGCTGTAGCAGCCCCCCATGACTGCCCTCCCATCTCCTTTTGCCCTCTCTCCGCACTCCTCCTCTAGGGTGTTTGTGGTCTGCCCGGTCTTCTTTTGCCTTATGGTCCCCAGGTCAGTGCAGTTCTGGCAATGCTAATGCCATCTCTCTGCAGGACATGTCCAATTCATTTCCATCTCTGTATCTTTATCTTCACCGACATGTACTTGCAATTAGGATAAAAAAAAAAAAACTGAATTATCTTGAAAAAAAATGAAAGACACTAAGATTTTTCAGTAAGAATAAATGCCAAGAATGGCCTTTAATGGCATTAACAGGGTAACCTTCAACTCCGAATGCAAAAGTTAACTTAGCATGTACAGTATACATGTAGGTTAGTGATAATAGAGGCTGAAATAATACATTTAGAACCTGACTGAATTATTACTTTTTTCCCAGAACTCCACCGAATATCTTATAATGGCTTCATTATCAAAAATGTTTGCCGCTACTGCAACATATCCCTATCAAGTGGTCAGGTCAAGGCTCCAGGTAGGAACTGATCAGAAATTGTTTGACATCCTTAAAAATGGTGCAGCATTTCCCATGTAAAGCTTTTTAAACCGGAGGCCGTTACAAGAGCAGCTGGGCATGGATAAGGGCTAAAAACCGTAGGCCCCGTCTCCTGCATCTTCAGCGTTACATGGTTAGCAGGGGACGTTAAAGAACCCACAAACGTGTCGAAAAGAGTAGGGCACGTAGTCCTGGTGTGGTGGTCTATCTCAATCTTTGGTCTCATCTTACATTTCATGCATGGATTGGGTGGAGGGGTAGGTGAGATCAAATGTGGACTGGTAGCGGCAGCCAGAGATGCCTTAACAAGCTGACGTTCGATTTCACCCAGTAGAAGAATTGTAAACCGCACGATGAAACTATCAGTGATGTGTGCGGAATAGAAATAAATACATACTGCACCCACATGGGATACATTGTATGACTTTACAGGACTGGTAGTTAAACCAGTTTAGGAGGGATTACCAAGCGAGGCAGGGTAGCCCAGACAGTGCGGTGTATTAAACGCATGAATCTATTTGAGCTACATGTACAGTAAAATCATTGGAGTGTTTTAGCTGTTCATCCTTCGCTTATAGCAATTTAATGTTCAGGGCCGGGGTTCAAAGCCTGATTAAGCTAACCCAGGGTTAGCGAGAATTTTGATTTCAGTTTTGTAACTTTTTGGTTTGATAATCTGTTTACTTTGTTTGCCCTTCAGTTTTGAGCTGTAGTAATCCTAAACTACACTAAACGTTAGAGGTAAAAAAAAAACAACAACAACAAAAAAAAAAAAAACATTTTTCAACAAGAAAAAATAATGCTTCAGTTAACTTTTAAACCTGGGTTAACGTTAACCGACGTTCGAACAACCCGGCCCAGGCTTTTAAAGCAAGTGCTGGTAAAGTGAGGAGGGGTTTAACTGGAGGTGGATAATTGGACCCCCATTTGAGAAGGTCAGGAATGCAAGTCTTCTCGTTAAGGGGTATAAATCAGGGATTTTGGTCTCACTTAGGATGTCCAGGACACTAGGGCACCATTTTTTGCCGTCAGAGTATATTATTTTTAGGGTGTATTTGGGGATTGAATAGAGCTCTCATCATTGAAAGAACAGATTCAAAAGATGGCGGTCTTTGCCGAGAGTAGGGCTCTATATTACAGTACGCCACGCTACCTGAACTAACATAGTCATTGTTCATTTTCTTATTTGAAGAATCAGTACACAATGACCGAATATAAAGGAGCATTGGACATAGTACGGAAAACGTTCAGGTGAGTCGAGTTGAGATCTCTTACTGAGCGAGAGACAATAAGTATGGGTTATTGACCAAGTGTGAGGTCAAGATGACTGGATATTGGCCAAGTTCTTTTTTTGCGTGTTTATGGACCGGGACGAAGTCGAGGTCCATAAACTCGCAAAAAAAAAAAAAAAGAACGAGGCCAATATCCAACCATCTTGACCGAACAAACTTGGTCAATAAAGGATTTATTATATAGCTTTTGGTGAAATTTTGCTTTCGGGATGCAGCGGGTAGTCCCGAGCGGGCAAGATGGCTCCATCTTGCCCGCTCGGGTAGCCAATCACAGCGCGCGATTTGGTTCATCTTGCCCGCTCACGTAACCTGAGTATCAGGCCTTTCTTAGCAAGAGGGTAGGGGTAGGGAGGAATTGCTTCCTTCTCCTCCCCGCGAGAAAGAAAAGCCTGATACTCAGGTTACCGCTCACGGAGCTAGCCATATAATAAAAGGCTACTGTATTCGATTTGAGCTAACAGTGGATCAGGACTCGAACTTAACTTTTGAAGTTAATAGTCAAATGGCTAGTACATGGTCAGGATTCACTAGCCAAAAATGCATTTGTACTAGCCAGGTGTACAGCACAAAACTATCATTTTTAGAGATTAAAAAAACACGAGAAAATGTTAAACTGCTGTTGCTATCAAACTGTAATCGACTGTAAACCCAACTGTACTGCTACAGACATTACTTCCTTTTTGTGGCTTTAGCTTTTAGCTGCAAACAGCAGCTGCTCATTAAAGTTCTGACTGCCAGACACGAAGGTAGAGGATGAGTCACTGCAAGTTGGATTGTCTCTACAAACTTTGCAAAACATCCGGTTTCCTTCTAAGTCGTACGTTAACCATTTGAATTTTTTCAGCCACGACCAAACGAATTTCCGTTTTGATGAAGATTGAGATGTCGAAGAATCATCAATTGCTCTCTTTGAAGTGGAAACTGTAGATGTTTGAGATGATTCAGATGATTTTGACGATGCCAGAAATGCTCTTATATCCATATTTTTAAACGAGAGCAAATCACGCGTGGCAGATCCGCGAGGCAATCAAGATTTGCATTTCAAGATGGTGGACAAGCGTTTTTTGATAGCATTGCATCATGGGTATGTGACTTGTTCCCATGTTTCCTCGATCAAGCAAGTCAATATGGCGGCGAACGAACACGGACTTTTCGAATATATAGAGTTATCTTTCTTTCTTTATTTCATGCCAGTTCTTGAAATGAAATTATGTTGAAAATTTTTTAAGACTTAAGTTATTTATAGAGGCGAAAATTAACTAGCCAAGATGGCTAGCAGATTGGAAAATCCACTAGCCAAGACTCAAAATCTACTGGTATTTGGCTAGTAGACCACCGCCAAGTTCGAGCCCTGGTGGATGTCTGTTGTCTGTCTTAATAAGCTGTATTGTCTTTTCTCTATGTTTGCCACGTCCACGAACGCATTGTTGAGCAGTGTGGCTAGTGACGGCTTGCCTTCAGTAGCACGGGGGAAGGTATCCCTCTTTTGCTTCTCAAACCCGGGTATACGAAAAATGCCCAAAGGGCTGAATGTTCTTGCCTTGCCCCCAATCCCCCCCCTTCCCCCCCCCCCCCCCCCCCCCCCGTTTTTGGAGCCAGAAGGGGCCCATCCATTCTTCCGGACCCTTAGCGTGTAAGAGAAGACCTTCTTAACGTCGCTTTCCTATTGATTACAGCCTCTGTGTTAATTTACGGGGCTATTCGGCTTGGATTAAAAGTTCCTGAATTTCCAAATCGAGGTAAATGGTACGGAAATGTCCTACGGAAGTCTCTACAAACTCCTAAAATTGTTGAACTTTCAAAAAGCGAACCATTCAACTAAGAAATTCGAAAATTCTGCCAGCAAAATAAAATATACCGGAAATCCACGGGGAGAAACTCGATAAAATATACCAAAGATGTTATCCTCTTTTCTGGAAATTCCGAAAAATGCTGTTTCGTTCGGGAAATCCTTGTCTGGAAATTCAAATCGAAATTTTGGATCTAGATGAAAACGCCTGCCACCCCCGGATCAAAATGTATTGATACAACCGACACCCTTAAAAAGAAGAGAATTATTACTGCTACGTGCCAGTACTAGGCGAGGGACACTTTTTTAAACTCAGCACGTGTTTTGAGCTTGAACGAGTGGCATAAGGCGTGGCACTGTAATTATATCATTCTCGTCTAACCAGAAATCTTCCTTCGTGTTCCATTTTAAATTTCTAGATATGAAGGGGTGAAAGGGTTTTACAAGGGACTGGTTCCTAATGTTTTGAGGTAAGATGAATTTAACCTCACCAGTAATAGCAACTGTAACTTTTATTAATATGTACTAGGTTCAAGGAAGCGTGTTTGGTAATCTTAAGTATCCTAATTAGCTCTCCAGGCTTTGTAAATAGGCAAGCCTTCTGTCATTTGGAATTTGTAGTATGTTAGGTTTTTTGTAAGACACAGTGGAAGGGATACGCAAAAGTGTCTCGATTACTTGGGTGTTCATATTGGGCGGGTTCTCAGAATAGACATAAAGAACACATGTTTTATCGATATGTAAATAAATTGATACCTTTATTTCAGTGCCAGTTTATTTAGCTGAACACACGTCTCAGGATATTTTTGATTCCGCAACTTTGTTCTTTCCGGATACGGCTTCCGTCCACGAATTTGGCAGCGGATCCGGATATTTTTAAATCCGCGCTTCAGAGTGGAAAAAAAAGAAAATCCGCAACGTATCCGATAACGTGAGGACGACAAAACAGGTTTTTTTCGAATCCAATGACGTGCCAAATCGAGTCCAGTCTCTTACCAAACCGTGGCAATAAACCAATATGGCGGCACAATATGTTGGCCTAGTTTCTCTAGAGTAAATCTGGATACCATGGGATGCGTGTGGACAGGCGAATTTGATTTGAATACACTGCGTGGGGACGGGGAAATTTTTTGAATCCGGAAAGAAAAAGTCGATACGTGTGGACGGGACCTTAACTACAATTTATTGTAACAGCAGCATTGCAAAAATATTGAGTACAAGATCTATTTTATCTAAAATTATGTAATAAGAAATTTACTAAATTTAATTCTACTTCCAAAAATGTCTGTCCTACGTATGTGCTCCATCTAGTCTAAAATGAGTTACAGATTAAAATCTAATTCGTCTGCTTCAACAAGACGAAAGACTTTCCTGAAATTCTCCCTGAAGAACAAATACACGTGCTTAAATTAAAATTCCCCTTTAAAATTTACAGCCTGTAATTGCGAAGATAACCAGTGTCTGTAGAATGACGTTAACCTTGATTAAGAACTTGTCACTCGGACTATAGTAAAATGTCCGTTGTCGTCTCCTTACCATGTCTCGTTGTCATTGTTATTGATATTTGGTAAGAACACAAAAGTTAGCAAGATTTGGCTGAGCTTCAGAGTTCGCGTGTTATTCAAGGGCGCAGCAATTGGACGATTCTTTTACTTGACTTAATAAGTTGGTTAACTATTCTAATAAGTAGTTTTTAGATTTTAGCGCTTGTATTTACACATTTTATCGTTGGACATCCTCACGCCCTAATTTCTACTTAAGTATATCTCATTCGCTATTTCTACAACTTGGAAATGATCTCAGAGAAATCGAACCGTCGATTTTTATCGCTAGTTTTTATTCTGAAAATGGTTTGCAATTAAAAAAAAACACCATTTAAGGAAAGAAAGAAATAAATGTTGCCAAGCCATGTTAAGTATATCAAACTGAATTTATTTACAAACTATAATAACATTCTTTTTGAAATATAACGTCTTAAAGAACAATCTTTCTTTTTACAATCTATTAAAAAAAAAGCTATTTACGAAACTTTAAATATCTAACGGGAGCGTGCTTACACCAACTTGTAAACCACTGCGTTTCGGGTAAAAATATGAACAAGTATTCACTACCACCACCACCGTGGCTTGATCTCTGGTTAGCCACGGTAAATTTTGTTTTGCAAACAGTTTTGTTCAGTTGTAATTTTAGTGTATGCATTTCAAATCTCTGTGTATTGATTTTTTGTATTCGCTAATAAACGTAATAAAAGAAACAAGTTGTTCAAAAATATTTATTGTGGCGTATTGACAATTAATTAGCGCTCCGAGCTTGTATTGTTGTAATTTCAATGTAGAGCTGTCCCATGGGTTTCTCCGTTCGAGTTTGTCAGTATGCAAATCTAGGGAGTGGAGTTCAGTGCGTGACTAACGGAGCGGAAAACTCGAGTTCTTAGCTAAGAATTTAAATTCTCCCTCGTCAGCACAGCTGAGAGTTCAGATAAAAACTTAACAGGTATTTTCATGAACCAATCGGGGTTAAAAGAGTCCGGGCAAATTAACGTTTCGAAAATCGGAGAAAGTTTTCAAAGAAAGCTCGAGAACCTTATTACGCTTTCAAAAATTTGCGCTTGTCAACGTTTCTCGATCACGGACAGGTAAACAAGCGTCCAAAAGAGCTTGAAATTCGCGAACATCGGTAACGAAAGCCATGTTGATAAACAGGGCACAGAATTTTCTAAACAACGAACTCGAACGAATTATTTCCTAGCAAAGCGATTGCGAAAAAGATAACGCTTTCGTTAAAATTCGCGCTTGTAATTTTAACACATAAGAGATTTTTTCCAATCAGGGTTCACTATTAGCAGGCAAGTTTAGGCAAGTGTATTGTTTGTATTGTACTAGAGTGACGCTTATTAGTAAACCTAATCCAAATTATTGTAGGAAATCCACATTAGTATGGAGGAACCCATTTTTACCTAGGTAGCTAGACACTTCATTAGTATGGAGGAACCCAAGATTATAACAATAGGTGACGTCATTGACTCGACCGTTATGCATATTAATGATTTACCTAGGCCTACCTAGGCCTACCTAGGCAGTAACAAGGCTTAAAATGACCCTCTATAACTACTGAACAGAATGGTTAACAAAAGAAAAACAACAAGCTAAAACAAAAAAATAAAGAAACAATATGAGTAAGAAGGCAAACGTTAAAATCAGATAACAAAGATGAAAACACGTAAACAAACATAAATAAACAAATAAGAAGACCAGAAAACACGAAAAAAAATATATATATATATAACTAACAAACAAGAAAATCCGAAATCAACGTGTGAAATGAATAAAGAAGCAACTAACAACTGTCCTTATTTGTTTTTGTTTTCCAGAGTGACTCCGGCTTGTGCGCTTACCTTTATGGTGTACGAAAACGTAATTCACGCTCTAATGCCGTCCAGTTAGGATCAAGAGAGTTAATAATGGAATACAAAATGCCAAAGCAGTCTGAACGATGCTCTGTGTGTCGAATGTTCCGACTGTGTACCCTTGGATTTGGAAGTATCCATCGCTCAGGAAAATCTAGAAATGGACGTGTAATCTTTTTTACCAGAGTTTTAATATAAAGAACAGCTACAAATGAGCTTTTTTCTTAGAATGGATAAAAAAGTGGTGACCAAATGTCCAACGGCGGACAGATGTGATACAACCTTTCCCGTCTGGTTGAGAGGAGATCATCCTACTGTGGTCGAGGGTAAAGTCAGGAGAGAAGTCTGCATTCAAAGGTTGGGAAACTGTTGTCGAGGGTCTCGCTTTATTGAAGTAAAGAACTGTGGCTCCTACTATATCTACAAGTTGCATTACCCAGGGGTTTGTAACGCCCGTTACTACAGCACTGACTAATCCAGTTACAAATGACCTAAGTGTTAAACCTATGTATTGCGTGACAGCTGTACGTTTACTTCCATTGGTGTTTTTTCTTTGCGATTGCTAACAGGCTCGGGCCCCCGAAAAACAACCAACTGGAACTGTAGAAGGAATTGACTTACTGCGGCCCATTTCTAAGTTTAAGACAATATTATATCAAGGGGTGATGCCTCTAACGCTGGACCTTCGCACGCTCCGTTCGACCGTCGCTCACGGCGTACAATTATTTATGCACAGATTGCTTCATGTTGTAAAATCTTTTCTATTGCCAATTGTACTCTCGCTGAACAACTAGAGTGCTATATAGTACAAGTGACTCCACACTCACTCGAGTGATGGCGCGCGGAACAAAACATATCACGCATGTACAACACTTTACCAATAATACCAATAAAGACGCATTCTAACGAGAGTTCAATGCCAAGATTAATAACATTCAGCCTGAGTCGACCTGACAAGACTTAAGTTGTTGATCAACCACGAAACCAAGGAAGGAACAATTGGCCGCTCCGAAATTCAGCAGGGAACTGGGACGAGTTTCAAATTTTAACCAATCAGTAAACTGACACCACTACATGAAAGATCATGTTGAGATTGGTCATTTAACCAAGTAAGATGCTTTTAGGGTGAACAGAGATCAAGCTGTGAACCTTGAAATACGGTTCAAAATCAATGCAAACGTCTCTAATTTGGAGACAGGTAAAGTCTGCATTCGGGCCAAGTGGCCCATCACGCCGGAGCTTATCCCAGTTTCTGTAGCATGAAGCGGCTGGGAGTATTTCTACTCCCCCCTGGATGGGATGCTAGTGGAGAGAGGCACCATGAGAGTAAAGTGTCTTGCCCAAGAACACAACACAATGTCCCCAGCCAGGGCTCGAACCCAGAGCGCTCGCTCCGAAGTCGAGCGCGCTAACCATGAGGCCACCGCGCCTCCCATATTTGGAGACAGCGTCCCCCAAAATCATATAAACTCTTATTTTTTTTTTATGATTTCCGTGATACTCTTGAAAATAAGTAAACATAGCGATTTTCATCTTCGCTTCTTTCAAATAGTAGGTGCATGACGGGATTTTGCCACAAAAACTAATAAAAAAATTTAAGAGTTTACATGGTTTGGGGGGACGCTGTCTCAAAACTGGAGACGCTTGTATGGATTTTGAACTATATTTCAAGGTACATAACTTTGTCTCTGTTCATCCTAAAAGCATCTTACTTGGTTAAATGACCATTCTCGACATGATCTTTTATGTAGTGGTGTCAGTTTACTGATTGGTTAAAATTTGTAACTCGCCCCAGTTCCCTGCTGAATTTCGGAACGACCAATAAGAACAAGTATCAAACCGGAAGAAACATTCCAGCTTCATTACACTGTCCCTTGAGACTTTTTCCCCTCTTTTTTATCCATTCTAAGAAAAAAGCTCATTTGTAGCTGTTCTTTATATTAAAACTCTGGTAAAAAAGATTACACGTCCATTTCTAGATTTTCCTGAGCGATGGATACTTCCAAATCCAAGGGTACACAGTCGGAACATTCGACACACAGAGCATCGTTCAGACTGCTTTGGCATTTTGTATTCCATTATTAACTCTCTTGATCCTAACTGGACGGCATTAGAGCGTGAATTACGTTTTCGTACACCATAAAGGTAAGCGCACAAGCCGGAGTCACTCTGGAAAACAAAAACAAATAAGGACAGTTGTTAGTTGCTTCTTTATTCATTTCACACGTTGATTTCGGATTTTCTTGTTTGTTAGTTATATATATATATATTTTTTTTCGTGTTTTCTGGTCTTCTTATTTGTTTATTTATGTTTGTTTACGTGTTTTCATCTTTGTTATCTGATTTTAACGTTTGCCTTCTTACTCATATTGTTTCTTTATTTTTTTGTTTTAGCTTGTTGTTTTTCTTTTGTTAACCATTCTGTTCAGTAGTTATAGAGGGTCATTTTAAGCCTTGTTACTGCCTAGGTAGGCCTAGGTAGGCCTAGGTAAATCATTAATATGCATAACGGTCGAGTCAATGACGTCACCTATTGTTATAATCTTGGGTTCCTCCATACTAATGAAGTGTCTAGCTACCTAGGTAAAAATGGGTTCCTCCATACTAATGTGGATTTCCTGCATACTAATTCGGTATAGGTTTACTAATAAGCGTCACTCTAGTACAATACAAACAATACACTTGCCTAAACTTGCCTGCTAATAGTGAACCCTGATTGGAAAAAATCTCTTATGTGTTAAAATTACAAGCGCGAATTTTAACGAAAGCGTTATCTTTCTCGCAATCGCTTTGCTAGGAAATAATTCGTTCGAGTTCGTTGTTTAGAAAATTCTGTTCCCTGTTTATCAACATGGCTTTCGTTACCGATGTTCGCGAATTTCAAGCTCTTTTGGACGCTTGTTTACCTGTCCGTGATCGGAAACGTTGACAAGCGCAAATTTTTGAAAGCGTAATAAGGTTCTCGAGCTTTCTTTGAAAACTTTCTCCGATTTTCGAAACGTTAATTTGCCCGGACTCTTTTAACCCCGATTGGTTCATGAAAATACCTGTTAAGTTTTTATCTGAACTCTCAGCTGTGCTGACGAGAGAGAATTTAAATTCTTAGCTAAGAACTCGAGTTTTCCGCTCCGTTAGTCACGCACTGAACTCCACTCCCTAGATTTGCATACTGACAAACTCGAACGGAGAAACCCATGGGACAGCTCTACATTGAAATTACAACAATACAAGCTCGGAGCGCTAATTAATTGTCAATACGCCACAATAAATATTTTTGAACAACTTGTTTCTTTTATTACGTTTATTAGCGAATACAAAAAATCAATACACAGAGATTTGAAATGCATACACTAAAATTACAACTGAACAAAACTGTTTGCAAAACAAAATTTACCGTGGCTAACCAGAGATCAAGCCACGGTGGTGGTGGTAGTGAATACTTGTTCATATTTTTACCCGAAACGCAGTGGTTTACAAGTTGGTGTAAGCACGCTCCCGTTAGATATTTAAAGTTTCGTAAATAGCTTTTTTTTTAATAGATTGTAAAAAGAAAGATTGTTCTTTAAGACGTTATATTTCAAAAAGAATGTTATTATAGTTTGTAAATAAATTCAGTTTGATATACTTAACATGGCTTGGCAACATTTATTTCTTTCTTTCCTTAAATGGTGTTTTTTTTTAATTGCAAACCATTTTCAGAATAAAAACTAGCGATAAAAATCGACGGTTCGATTTCTCTGAGATCATTTCCAAGTTGTAGAAATAGCGAATGAGATATACTTAAGTAGAAATTAGGGCGTGAGGATGTCCAACGATAAAATGTGTAAATACAAGCGCTAAAATCTAAAAACTACTTATTAGAATAGTTAACCAACTTATTAAGTCAAGTAAAAGAATCGTCCAATTGCTGCGCCCTTGAATAACACGCGAACTCTGAAGCTCAGCCAAATCTTGCTAACTTTTGTGTTCTTACCAAATATCAATAACAATGACAACGAGACATGGTAAGGAGACGACAACGGACATTTTACTATAGTCCGAGTGACAAGTTCTTAATCAAGGTTAACGTCATTCTACAGACACTGGTTATCTTCGCAATTACAGGCTGTAAATTTTAAAGGGGAATTTTAATTTAAGCACGTGTATTTGTTCTTCAGGGAGAATTTCAGGAAAGTCTTTCGTCTTGTTGAAGCAGACGAATTAGATTTTAATCTGTAACTCATTTTAGACTAGATGGAGCACATACGTAGGACAGACATTTTTGGAAGTAGAATTAAATTTAGTAAATTTCTTATTACATAATTTTAGATAAAATAGATCTTGTACTCAATATTTTTGCAATGCTGCTGTTACAATAAATTGTAGTTAAGGTCCCGTCCACACGTATCGACTTTTTCTTTCCGGATTCAAAAAATTTCCCCGTCCCCACGCAGTGTATTCAAATCAAATTCGCCTGTCCACACGCATCCCATGGTATCCAGATTTACTCTAGAGAAACTAGGCCAACATATTGTGCCGCCATATTGGTTTATTGCCACGGTTTGGTAAGAGACTGGACTCGATTTGGCACGTCATTGGATTCGAAAAAAACCTGTTTTGTCGTCCTCACGTTATCGGATACGTTGCGGATTTTCTTTTTTTTTCCACTCTGAAGCGCGGATTTAAAAATATCCGGATCCGCTGCCAATTCGTGGACGGAAGCCGTATCCGGAAAGAACAAAGTTGCGGAATCAAAAATATCCTGAGACGTGTGTTCAGCTAAATAAACTGGCACTGAAATAAAGGTATCAATTTATTTACATATCGATAAAACATGTGTTCTTTATGTCTATTCTGAGAACCCGCCCAATATGAACACCCAAGTAATCGAGACACTTTTGCGTATCCCTTCCACTGTGTCTTACAAAAAACCTAACATACTACAAATTCCAAATGACAGAAGGCTTGCCTATTTACAAAGCCTGGAGAGCTAATTAGGATACTTAAGATTACCAAACACGCTTCCTTGAACCTAGTACATATTAATAAAAGTTACAGTTGCTATTACTGGTGAGGTTAAATTCATCTTACCTCAAAACATTAGGAACCAGTCCCTTGTAAAACCCTTTCACCCCTTCATATCTAGAAATTTAAAATGGAACACGAAGGAAGATTTCTGGTTAGACGAGAATGATATAATTACAGTGCCACGCCTTATGCCACTCGTTCAAGCTCAAAACACGTGCTGAGTTTAAAAAAGTGTCCCTCGCCTAGTACTGGCACGTAGCAGTAATAATTCTCTTCTTTTTAAGGGTGTCGGTTGTATCAATACATTTTGATCCGGGGGTGGCAGGCGTTTTCATCTAGATCCAAATTTCGATTTGAATTTCCAGACAAGGATTTCCCGAACGAAACAGCATTTTTCGGAATTTCCAGAAAAGAGGATAACATCTTTGGTATATTTTATCGAGTTTCTCCCCGTGGATTTCCGGTATATTTTATTTTGCTGGCAGAATTTTCGAATTTCTTAGTTGAATGGTTCGCTTTTTGAAAGTTCAACAATTTTAGGAGTTTGTAGAGACTTCCGTAGGACATTTCCGTACCATTTACCTCGATTTGGAAATTCAGGAACTTTTAATCCAAGCCGAATAGCCCCGTAAATTAACACAGAGGCTGTAATCAATAGGAAAGCGACGTTAAGAAGGTCTTCTCTTACACGCTAAGGGTCCGGAAGAATGGATGGGCCCCTTCTGGCTCCAAAAACGGGGGGGGGGGGGGGGGGGGGGGAAGGGGGGGGATTGGGGGCAAGGCAAGAACATTCAGCCCTTTGGGCATTTTTCGTATACCCGGGTTTGAGAAGCAAAAGAGGGATACCTTCCCCCGTGCTACTGAAGGCAAGCCGTCACTAGCCACACTGCTCAACAATGCGTTCGTGGACGTGGCAAACATAGAGAAAAGACAATACAGCTTATTAAGACAGACAACAGACATCCACCAGGGCTCGAACTTGGCGGTGGTCTACTAGCCAAATACCAGTAGATTTTGAGTCTTGGCTAGTGGATTTTCCAATCTGCTAGCCATCTTGGCTAGTTAATTTTCGCCTCTATAAATAACTTAAGTCTTAAAAAATTTTCAACATAATTTCATTTCAAGAACTGGCATGAAATAAAGAAAGAAAGATAACTCTATATATTCGAAAAGTCCGTGTTCGTTCGCCGCCATATTGACTTGCTTGATCGAGGAAACATGGGAACAAGTCACATACCCATGATGCAATGCTATCAAAAAACGCTTGTCCACCATCTTGAAATGCAAATCTTGATTGCCTCGCGGATCTGCCACGCGTGATTTGCTCTCGTTTAAAAATATGGATATAAGAGCATTTCTGGCATCGTCAAAATCATCTGAATCATCTCAAACATCTACAGTTTCCACTTCAAAGAGAGCAATTGATGATTCTTCGACATCTCAATCTTCATCAAAACGGAAATTCGTTTGGTCGTGGCTGAAAAAATTCAAATGGTTAACGTACGACTTAGAAGGAAACCGGATGTTTTGCAAAGTTTGTAGAGACAATCCAACTTGCAGTGACTCATCCTCTACCTTCGTGTCTGGCAGTCAGAACTTTAATGAGCAGCTGCTGTTTGCAGCTAAAAGCTAAAGCCACAAAAAGGAAGTAATGTCTGTAGCAGTACAGTTGGGTTTACAGTCGATACAGTTTGATAGCAACAGCAGTTTAACATTTTCTCGTGTTTTTTTAATCTCTAAAAATGATAGTTTTGTGCTGTACACCTGGCTAGTACAAATGCATTTTGGCTAGTGAATCCTGACCATGTACTAGCCATTTGACTATTAACTTCAAAAGTTAAGTTCGAGTCCTGATCCACTGTTAGCTCAAATCGAATACAGTAGCCTTTTATTATATGGCTAGCTCCGTGAGCGGTAACCTGAGTATCAGGCTTTTCTTTCTCGCGGGGAAGGAGAAGGAAGCAATTCCTCCCTACCCCTACCCTCTTGCTAAGAAAGGCCTGATACTCAGGTTACGTGAGCGGGCAAGATGAACCAAATCGCGCGCTGTGATTGGCTACCCGAGCGGGCAAGATGGAGCCATCTTGCCCGCTCGGGACTACCCGCTGCATCCCGAAAGCAAAATTTCACCAAAAGCTATATAATAAATCCTTTATTGACCAAGTTTGTTCGGTCAAGATGGTTGGATATTGGCCTCGTTCTTTTTTTTTTTTTTTGCGAGTTTATGGACCTCGACTTCGTCCCGGTCCATAAACACGCAAAAAAAGAACTTGGCCAATATCCAGTCATCTTGACCTCACACTTGGTCAATAACCCATACTTATTGTCTCTCGCTCAGTAAGAGATCTCAACTCGACTCACCTGAACGTTTTCCGTACTATGTCCAATGCTCCTTTATATTCGGTCATTGTGTACTGATTCTTCAAATAAGAAAATGAACAATGACTATGTTAGTTCAGGTAGCGTGGCGTACTGTAATATAGAGCCCTACTCTCGGCAAAGACCGCCATCTTTTGAATCTGTTCTTTCAATGATGAGAGCTCTATTCAATCCCCAAATACACCCTAAAAATAATATACTCTGACGGCAAAAAATGGTGCCCTAGTGTCCTGGACATCCTAAGTGAGACCAAAATCCCTGATTTATACCCCTTAACGAGAAGACTTGCATTCCTGACCTTCTCAAATGGGGGTCCAATTATCCACCTCCAGTTAAACCCCTCCTCACTTTACCAGCACTTGCTTTAAAAGCCTGGGCCGGGTTGTTCGAACGTCGGTTAACGTTAACCCAGGTTTAAAAGTTAACTGAAGCATTATTTTTTCTTGTTGAAAAATGTTTTTTTTTTTTTTGTTGTTGTTGTTTTTTTTTTTACCTCTAACGTTTAGTGTAGTTTAGGATTACTACAGCTCAAAACTGAAGGGCAAACAAAGTAAACAGATTATCAAACCAAAAAGTTACAAAACTGAAATCAAAATTCTCGCTAACCCTGGGTTAGCTTAATCAGGCTTTGAACCCCGGCCCTGAACATTAAATTGCTATAAGCGAAGGATGAACAGCTAAAACACTCCAATGATTTTACTGTACATGTAGCTCAAATAGATTCATGCGTTTAATACACCGCACTGTCTGGGCTACCCTGCCTCGCTTGGTAATCCCTCCTAAACTGGTTTAACTACCAGTCCTGTAAAGTCATACAATGTATCCCATGTGGGTGCAGTATGTATTTATTTCTATTCCGCACACATCACTGATAGTTTCATCGTGCGGTTTACAATTCTTCTACTGGGTGAAATCGAACGTCAGCTTGTTAAGGCATCTCTGGCTGCCGCTACCAGTCCACATTTGATCTCACCTACCCCTCCACCCAATCCATGCATGAAATGTAAGATGAGACCAAAGATTGAGATAGACCACCACACCAGGAACTACGTGCCCTACTCTTTTCGACACGTTTGTGGGTTCTTTAACGTCCCCTGCTAACCATGTAACGCTGAAGATGCAGGAGACGGGGCCTACGGTTTTTAGCCCTTATCCATGCCCAGCTGCTCTTGTAACGGCCTCCGGTTTAAAAAGCTTTACATGGGAAATGCTGCACCATTTTTAAGGATGTCAAACAATTTCTGATCAGTTCCTACCTGGAGCCTTGACCTGACCACTTGATAGGGATATGTTGCAGTAGCGGCAAACATTTTTGATAATGAAGCCATTATAAGATATTCGGTGGAGTTCTGGGAAAAAAGTAATAATTCAGTCAGGTTCTAAATGTATTATTTCAGCCTCTATTATCACTAACCTACATGTATACTGTACATGCTAAGTTAACTTTTGCATTCGGAGTTGAAGGTTACCCTGTTAATGCCATTAAAGGCCATTCTTGGCATTTATTCTTACTGAAAATCTTAGTGTCTTTCATTTTTTTCAAGATAATTCAGTTTTTTTTTTTTTTATCCTAATTGCAAGTACATGTCGGTGAAGATAAAGATACAGAGATGGAAATGAATTGGACATGTCCTGCAGAGAGATGGCATTAGCATTGCCAGAACTGCACTGACCTGGGGACCATAAGGCAAAAGAAGACCGGGCAGACCACAAACACCCTAGAGGAGGAGTGCGGAGAGAGGGCAAAAGGAGATGGGAGGGCAGTCATGGGGGGCTGCTACAGCATCTGTGAAAAACCAGGATGGGTGGAGAGCATTTTTGAATGGTCTTAGGTGTCTTGCAGGGCATGATGAGCGGGGATGAGATAAGACAAGTACATGTATACTGTAGCTTTTAAGCCACATGTACGCACTGGTGACCTACTTTTATTGTTTGCTTAAATTAAGGACGTTCGCGCCCAAAACTTCCCACGTACAGATTTTTTTACAACTTTGACTGTAGGTAGAAAATGATAGGATTAGATAAGAAACGTAAAAAAAAATGGGGGTCACCGAACTCGTTTTAAAGATAAGGCGTATCACAGACCATACCATTTCTAGGATTTCCAGTCACTCGAGGTGATTCTGGCCGGATTCATTAGTATCGGCATATATTTAACTCATATCTAAGTTCTGTGTGTTTAACACAGCATATATAGGCCTTTATAACATAGATAGGACCCTGCGTGCGCTCTGATTGGTCAAACACCTATGACTGTTTTATCAGAGTATAAAACATAGAAAAAGCGTGTTTTATTGTTTTGCGCGCGTAAAATCTATATCATAAAGCAAATGAAGAAGCCTAAGCCGTGTATTACATAGTGATGAAACACTCCAGTCATTTGAGAACACTCGAGAAATGTAGAAAACACTCGCCTGCGGCTCGTGTTTTCTACATTTCCCTCGTGTTCTCAAATGCCTGTCGTGTATTATCACAGTGTAATACACGGCTTAGGCTTCTTTATCTGTTAAATATTCAATAGATCTTTGCTACATATGTCATTAAATCAGGCAGAATTAGCCTTAAAAAAATGCAACTTCTAAGTCACACACACACATCTATCCATGTACCAATTCGACCCTATTTGAATAGTATATGAGGAATAATTAAAACTTCCCACGTACAGAATGATTTTTTTGTTTTTTGGTAAAATGGAAAGAATCAGAAAAGGAAGTGATCTGCCGAAAAAAAGTGGGTGTCACCGAGCATCCAACAAAAATATTCGCACATCAGTTTAACGCAAAGGTCATCAGCTCTATATTTTGTTAAGTTTCGACTCGGTGCGCGCGCTTCAAATGATGACGAGGCACGCGCGTGTCTAATGAATAGCGTGCACACTAGAGATGCGCAGTAGCAATGGGCGCGAACGTCCTTAAATGTCTGCTTGCAAGTTTCATTGGTGTCTTTTCTCCAATCTTAGTCTGAAGGTTTCAAATACAATGAATAAATGACTTTTAATATTTTATTACCATTTTCTTGTTGATTGGTGTTCCAAAGTACTGACTGTAGCCCTTCTTAAGTTCCTCATATGCCATAAACTGCAGCGCCCCATGCGAAACACCAATAAGTCCTGGGGCGTACCCCTGCAGGCCAAAAAAATGTTAACATTGCAGATTCTCAGTTTTACCCTTAGTACAATTTGGTATTTCCCTTTATTTTATCTTCAACCACTGACAACAAATACAGTCAAACCACTTCCCAGGAACACTTCCATAACATGAAAACCAGATAAACTCGGAATTCATAGACTATCTGTATGATTCAGACACTCATATAACGTGGACACTAAGCTAGACCCCTTTATCCATTTTAAAAACATGATGGCACAGATCATCAGAGTTAATAAATAAATATACATAATATTTAAGAAATAGAAAACGTGTACCATGTTTCTATCAAGTTTTAGTATAAATCAACTAGCGTTCTATCACGAATGACATCCTCTGATTGGCTACGCTACTCACGTTCTATTCTGTGATAGATAGTGAGAAGCGTAGCAGTGTGCCCTTGTTAACAAAATAACGGCACTTCTTGGCGTTCTCGTGGTGTCTCTAAAAAGGATTTAGATAAAATTTTGAACGACTAGTAGATTTATACTAAAATGATTAGATTATTCGCTCTCCGACAGAAATCTCAAGCTCATAATCTAATTGTTTAATAGAAATACAAGAGGAAGTTTGCGAGAACGAGAAATGCTATGGGAACACGAGCCGCAGGTTTTTTGAGTTCCCCCAAACTTTTACGAGTGTTTCTGTAACTCGATAGAAACACGGAGAACATATTTTCTATTTCTTTTAGGAAACACCCCGACGAAAAAAGGGAAACAACTTGTTAACTTTGATTATCAAAAGGCAAATTCTCTTTGCTTGCGCCATTATTACGTCTACAGCTCGTGCCAGTCAACCGTGGACAAATTGTGTTGGAAAAATGGCAAAAACATGAACTCATAACTGTAATTCCTATTGAATAAGTGCCAGCACTCCCATTCCTCCTTTCCAATGTTGGGAAATAGTCAGATGCAAACTTGCGCTAGATCAAAGTGTTTTGTCAACATTGCACAGGGATGGAGAGGAGAAAAATGCAAAAAAAAAAAGGAAATTTCCAATTTTCCAATTTCCGGTATCCGGTCATCTCGCCACCAGGGAGTTTCGCCACCAGCCAACTCGCCACCAAGAAACCACCTCGCCAATTTATAACCAACTCGCCACCAAGCGAAGTCACCTCGCCACCAAACACTAGAGTAAAGTAGCCGAGGTGAATTAGCTGTTCGAACGAGAGTATAGTCGAGGTGATTTAGCTGTTCGAACGAGAATAAAGTAGTCGAGGCGATTTAGCTGTTCGAACGAGAGTAAAGTGAGTCGAATAGTGGAACCAGAGAATTAACTCTGAAGTGTAAATTATAGTGCTACTTGGACCCATGAATAACCCACTGGGCGTTAGTCCTAGTAAAGGGAAACAGGGAACCACACGAGGCAAAGAAAAATCTTTTGACCTCGGTGGGAATCGAACCCACGACCTCCGGAATAGATCTACCGTTACTATGCCGACTGAGCTACAAGGTCGCACAGAGAAAGTCGGGGACGATTTTAGATGGTGAATCGCGGCGAAGAGAAAGTAAGGGTACAACATTCATAAAGTGAGTCGAGGTGATTTAGCTGTTCAAGGAACCGCTGGTGCAGTGCATCGGTCAACGTCACTCTCGTTCGAACAGCTAAATAACCTCGACTCACTTTACTCACGTTCGTCAGCTAAATCACCTCGACTCACTTTACTCTCGTTCGAACAGCTAAATCGCCTCGACTACTTTATTCTCGTTCGAACAGCTAAATCACCTCGACTATACTCTCGTTCGAACAGCTAAATAACCTCGACTCACTTTACTCACGTTCGGTCAGCTAAATCACCTCGACTCACTTTACTCTCGTTCGAACAGCTAAATCGCCTCGACTACTTTATTCTCGTTCGAACAGCTAAATCACCTCGACTATACTCTCGTTCGAACAGCTAATTCACCTCGGCTACTTTACTCTAGTGTTTGGTGGCGAGGTGACTTCGCTTGGTGGCGAGTTGGTTATTGGCGAGGTGGTTTCTTGGTGGCGAGTTGGCTGGTGGCGAAACTCCCTGGTGGCGAGATGACCGGTAACCTTATGAGGAACTACATATATAACCCAAGGTTATATATGTAGTTCTGTGTCTCCATTGAGTTATAGAAACACGATTTTATTAATAATAAACCAATCAGTGCGTGTATATTTTCCTAGGACTGTTTTCTAATAATATATACATGTATTAAGGTCTTACTACAATATCTTACTGTATTATGGTGCTGCTGTGCCACACTTTCAACGTGACATGCATGTAGCACTGAGCACATTGTGTTCATGAATGGTCACCGTAACTGAAGCTTGATGAAAAGATCAAAATACACATATTTCTTTAATGAAGTGATATGAGCTTTTTTTGAAAGTCAATACTCCTACCTTGTACAAGCCTCTAAGTCCTTCATGTTTCCATAACTTTAAAAGTGCATCTGCAAGAAGAATTGTTTCAGGAAGTTAAAAATAATACTGCAGGGTGGGTGTCATACCCGAGGCTGATGCTTCAATCCCACCGATCTCCACCCCCCCCCCTCCCCCACCGCACTGCTTGAAATATAAGAACGTCTATATGCCAAGTTGTGCAAACCTAAGAAGATCAGACAATTATTACAGACAGAGTTCACTGACCCAGCAACCATAAAAATTCAGGGATATTGAGGAACTTGGCCATAACTGTGCTCGATTTCCACCACTTTCTCTAGTCCAGTATTAACATTATGGCATGAGCAGCAAAGAACGCTTGTGATTTAAATTCATAATTTAATATTTTGCTGCACTTCTGGTGGCTGGAAATGTCATCTGATGACCATCATAAGCAAGCCCACATGATATCTTGGCTCAAAACATTTGAGCAAGACAGTGCTGTTTTAGCCACCTCTTCTTTTAAGTTTGGCCTTCCAACCTATTTTGTTCCACATTATGGTTGCAGAAGTGCATTATACATGTATGCTGTGTTTTTTAGAAGAGTTTTATTAGTAGCAGACCTGTTTGCATGAATGTTGTGTTAGTCGCAAATGTCATGTCAATTAGTCACAAATATGTTGGTCTGCGTGATGTTGGCACCACATCCACTGTATGTTTAATTACAGTAAACAGTTCAGTTTGCATTGGCTCATTTGCCAGTGAAGGGAAGTGACCCTTTCCAGTCTCTTGGAAAGCCAGACAGAATCAAATTATTTTATTCTGTCTGGCTTTCCAAGAGACTGGAAAGGGTCACTTCCCTTCAATGGCAAGAAGCCCACCATACACTTCTGTCAATTTGTTTTGTTTCTTGAGGCTGATGCTTACGTTTATCCCTCTCTTTGTTGACTTGAAGTTTGTTCTTATCTGACATTCTAGCACCACATGATTCAAATATAGATTCAACGGTTAAATCAGTTCACTATTTTGTGTCTCTCCTATGCCACTAAGGTTTAGATCTGGCAGGATTTCATCAGTTGACAGTATTTGGTCTTAATAAGATAGTGCTACAGTATTAATGCAATCACTCTTCATATCGCACAACTTTTCTGCTAAATAATGCAAGAAAAATGTTTACTGTATGAAGCCAGCTTGATTCAGGCAAGCAGGTTTCTTATTGGTCAAAATTAACCATGCCAAGTCCACACAGACAGCAGAGAGTTCTGGGCAGAAGCCCAGGTTCCTTATGCGCACAGCAGCTGGCTATTGAGCCTAGGTACCACACAACACACAAACCACTTTGACCAATTGGAAAAAAAAAATACTGCCGCAGCAGTAGCTACATTGCATATAAGGCTTTTAAAAACCATGCAATAACATCTTTCACTTTATAGCCTGGAAACATAACTGTTGACTTATTAATCACAGTCACATGCATGTACATGTAGAAAAAGACAAATTTTACAATTTGTATAATGTTTGAACTGTTACTTAGCATCCACTCTGCGAGCAGAGCCTCTTTTACTCTTTTGTGAGCCGACAGGAGACAAAGCATACATGTACATGTATGTACCCTAAGAAAAGACTCTGCTTGCAGGGTTCTTAGCATCTTTCTTTTCCATGCATTCTTTGTCCAGTGTTTGACAATGACAACATCATACATGCATGTAAAGTAAAAGCTCTGACTAGTCATTTGAACAACTCAAAAGAATACAATGTATCTCAAAGGGCAAAAACAAAACTCTCTCTAACTGTTTATTCGGCCAGAGCCGGCACAAACTTGAAAGTGTACTTAAACAGGGCAATACCACTTTTTTTCAAAAATAATACATTATTTTAAACTCTGATAAGATTAAGAAAACATGTGCCGTGTTTCTATTGAGTTTTAGTAGAATTCTGCTGGTGTACTAAGTGAATGCAATTGCTGCATTAATCTGATTGGCCCTGACCTACATGTACTTGTATATTACACTGTATCAGCCATTATAGTTCACCACTAAATTTTCCTTTGTCATCATTGGTCAAAACTGATCATGTGGTACGATCTCACGCGGGCACTATCTGTCAATAGAATGCCCTAGAGCGACTGTACCAGACGATAGTGCCCGCTCAGCAGAAGTGGCTCATTAAAGGCAACCTTCTCCTAAAGTTCTTTTAGATAAGATGAAAAGAATTTATTGTCCCAGGTCGATTTTAGTTCGAAGAGAGCAAGAGAAGAATTTTTTTTAGGCTGAAAACTGCGGTAAACTACACTATACAGTACAGTAAAATGTCAAGCGGGCGCAGAGGTTTCAAGATTCAAGGTTTCCTCTTTACAGGGCATCTGACAGAATGTGGTGGTGCGGATCCGCATACCGGTAATTCATCTACTTCCGCATCCTCCACACCCTTTGGGCATTTTTCCGCACAAAACTAGAAAATAGCCACATATACATGTAAGCAAGAAAGCAACTGTTTACCATCCTCAGAAGCAAAAAAGGCAAAGAGATTGATCATTATGAAGAAGTTATTCACCCAAATGAGTGACCAAAAGCATGCCTTTTTGTTCGTAAGCAATTTTAAACCTCCAGGCATTCCATGCATCTTTTCGTGATGCGTCTGGGTTCTAGTTTTCGGTATCCAGTTTTCCTCGTCTGATTCAATGCCTGGTTACTAAGCTTCAGAGAAAAAAAAATTATGCAAAAACTGTGTTGAACGAAGAAATACCTGTCCACGAATGGCAGCAAAAGGTCAAACACTTCATGAAGGAGTTAAATACTCGGAAAGACATTAACCTGTATTTTATACGTTTGAAAATGCCAAGGGAACAACTTTGAAGTTTGCGAAGCAATGCGGTTGTCAAGCAAGCAAAATAAAAGCATAAAGCTTCAAGATATTCCTGAAGTGACGTCATTCGTCACCAATCTAACATTATGCGGTCATCTTCATTGGGCGTGGCAAAGGCGGGAAATTTAAAGCTTGATTTTATGGCAAAAAGCATCGGAATTCACTTTTTTGGGTTTGAAGACATTATTTTTTTGATGTTATAGAGATGATGAAAACGTAAAATAACTTTTTGGCGATATAGACACGATTTTTTAATTCCTGAGAAGACTAAAAGAAGTTTGCGAGAACGAGAAATGCTGTGGGAACACGAGCTGCACGCAAGAAAAAAGAAAAACAACCTGTTGTCAACTGTGATTATCAAAATGTAAATTCTCTTAGCCTGCACCATCATAACGTCAACACCTTGTGCTAGTTCCATGCCCATGTATAGAAAAACAATTTTTTTAACCAATCAGTGCACCTATTTTCTTAGGACTGTTTTCTATTTTTCAATATTCATAACTTCAATACACACTAGTTACAACTACATTAAGTGTACTCACCAAGCATTCCTTTGTACTGTGGTGTCTGAGTAATTCCAGCTCGTGGATCAGTGTATTGAAGGCATAAACGAGTTTTCACAACCCATATTGGGTTTGTTACTGAGAGAGTTCCAATTCCTAGAAGAACAAATTAATTCTGTTAGATCCAATGGTACAAATTTAATTACAATGTATGCATTACAACCACTCATGACACACTGTACCTAATGTAATTGCTTTGGTCTGCAATTTTCGTCAAAATACATAAACTTGA
>JAHPZR010009021.1:57500-60000 GCA_019787425.1 Platygyra sinensis | reverse complement strand
TTAAATAGTCTATATACAATAAGTGACCACATATATAAATAGCAAGGTCAAACACTGTACTGTTGAGGTTTGAGATTAAAGTCAATAAGTTGTTTGAAACATGGTACCCATAATCGGCCCATAATCAGCCCGTGAGTTGTATCCTCTACAAACACAAGCCATTTTATTTTAAAAGAGCAATCTAAAACCAAAACTCACTAACATTTAAGGCTAAAATGTCACTGACTGTAGAGTTACATGCAATGCACCAATCAACATTTGCACTTAGCTGTATTTGTTTACCAAAATATATTAAAGGTAAAAAAATATATTAAAGGTAGTCTTAAGTACCATTCAAATGGTCATGATAGTTGATAATAGGTGATGATAGTTTCAACTATCTGCACGCGCATTTGAACACAAACTATCATTCACTATCATCAACTATCACCAACTACCATGCAGTTGGGACATGTTCAAATTTGACATAATGTAGTTCATGATAGTTTTTTCCGTTTGACCCAGCGGATGATAGTGCACGGTAGTTTTTTAGTTAGCGGGGGTAACCATTAGGCGGGCTCAATGCAATATGGCTACTGCATTGCCATCGTCCTGTGAAGAACAACAAAGCAATAATTTGGACGAATATTCAGACGACAGTGACACTGAAAGCGAGAAAGTGAGAAAAGCGAAAAACTCTAAAAAACCAGGCAACGAGAAGTGGAGTGGTAGTTTGATATGCAACCTCAATAGATGAGTACGAGGCCCAGCCATGTTTGTGGATTATTTTTTGTGATGACTACCACATTCGGGATGTAACTGGAAAAGCGATACATCCCTTTCTCGTCTCCCCTCCGTATCCACTCTTTTGTCCTTCCTCGTTTGTGGTGGCACAGCAACTCTTCACAAATGTCATCTTGCATTACAGTCACAAAAATTGTGGCAATAGCTGCTCTTCTCGGTTGATACACAGCCATTTTAGTCACAAAATTCAAAGCCCCACCATATTTGTTTACAATCGCACGCAGTATGAGACTACATGTAGGTACCACCAGTTAGCGGCTCTAGCATATTGCGTGATTTCGACAAACTATCATGAACTATCATGGAGCGTTTAATCGCAAACATGATAGTCAACGATCATGACTGTTTGAACGGGCCTTTAGAGACAAGTAGCTACATGTATAAATTTTCATAAGCAATTACTGGTACTGCTTTTTCCTTTAATTTGTGGAATATCAAGGCTGACATAAAATGCAAGCTTCAGGGACTTTCTCTTTCTATAATTTTATAATATTTATAGATAGGACCCTGTGCATGCTCTGATTGGTCAAAAGCCCATGTTTAATCAGCGTATAAAACATAAAAAAGTGTGTTTTATTGGTTTGTGCCTGTAAAATCTGTATCATAAAGAAAATGAAGAAGCCTGAGCCGTGTATTACACTGTGATTAATAACACTCCGGACATTTGAGAACACTTGCGAAATGTAGAAAACATGAGCCACTGGGAGTGTTTTCTACATTCCCCTCATGTTCTCAAATGCCTGTTGTGTTTTATCACAGAGTAATACACAGCTTACATGTAGGCTTCTTCGGTTGTTAAATAATCATGGTCCAATGCAAAACACAAGGCTTGTTTGGTTTGAAAGATGTTTCTGTGTACAATTATACAGACAGAAGTCAGTCTAAATGCCCGAGTATTAACAGTTTAATTTTATATGGCTTGTGTTTGTAGAGGATACAACTCACGGGCTGATTATGGGCCGATTATGGGTACCATGTTTCAAACAACTTATTGACTTTAATCTCAAACCTCAACAGTACAGTGTTGACCTTGCTATTTATATATGTGGTCACTTATTGTATATAGACTATTTAAGCAATAGACCACAAGTTTCTATGGTTTATAGGCTGATAAACCACACGGGATGTTGGTAGAACACGAGAAGAATTTGTAAATCACGAGCCGCAGGCGAGTGATTTACGAATTCTTTGAGTGTTCTGCCAACATCCCAAGTGGTTTATCAGCCTATAAACCATAGAAACTTGTGGTCTATTGCTTTTATATAATAATTCAGAAGACGCGCGATTTTTCCATGGGTTTACCGGCACAATAAACCATAGCTGATTGACCAATCAGAGCGCGCGCATTGATTTTGTTATTGTATAAATAATTATAGACAATATAGACTGGTTTATTATTAAATCACATCGCAGTAAAATACTCAATTGCATAGTTATTTACAAACTACACATACCAATGGATAGCACAGTGAGCTTTGTTATCTCTTATCTATTGGAAAGCAATTTATCATATTTATCATATTCACAAACAGAAATATAGACAGGTTAGAGAGAATTAAGTACAGGGAAACCAAGTTTATTGCAAAATCCAATGAACCTTACAATGTTCATTTATTAGTACCCTGACAAGCTATCTCAACCCTTGAACAGAGGCTTTTCTTATTTGATGTTTTTTTTTTTTTTTTTTTTTTTTTTTTGAGGCCCTCAATGGCTGTAT
>JAHPZR010009021.1:42500-52500 GCA_019787425.1 Platygyra sinensis | reverse complement strand
ATACATGTACTGTAATCTTAAAATTATCTTTTCAAGTTTATGTATTTTGAGGAAAATTGCAGACCAAAGCATACATTAGGTACAGTGTGTCGTGAGTGGTTGTAATGCATACATTGTAATTAAATTTGTAACATTGGATCTAACAGAATTAATTTGTTCTTCTAGGAATTGGAACTCTCTCAGTAACAAACCCAATATGGGTTGTGAAAACTCGTTTATGCCTTCAATACACTGATCCACAAGCTGGAATTACTCAGACACCACAGTACAAAGGAATGCTTGGTGAGTACACTTAATGTAGTTACTAGTGTGTATTGAAGTTATGAATACTGAAAAATAGAAAACAGTCCTAAGAAAATAGGTGTGCACTGATTGGTTAAAAAAATTGTTTTTCTATACATGGGCACGGAACTAGCACAAGGTGTTGACGTTTTGATGGTGCAGGCTAAGAGAATTTACATTTTGATAATCACAGTTGACAACAGGTTGTTTTTCGTTTTTCTTACCTGCAGCTCGTGTTCCCACAGCATTTCTCGTTCTCGCAAACTTCTTTTAGTCTTCTCAGGAATTAAAAAATCGTGTCTATACCGCCGAAAAGTTATTTTACGTTTTCATCATCTCTATAACATCAAAAAACTAATGTCTTCAAACCCCAAAAAGTGAATTCCGATGCTTTTTGCCATAAAATCAAGCTTTAAATTTCCCGCCTTGGCCACGCCCAATGAAGATGACCGCATAATGTTAGATTGGTGACGAATGACGTCACTTCAGGAATATCTTGAAGCTTTATGCTTTTATTTTGCTTGCTTGACAACCGCATTGCTTCGCAAACTTCAAAGTTGTTCCCTTGGCATTTTCAAACGTATAAAATACAGGTTAATGTCTTTCCGAGTAATAACTCCTTCATGAGGTGTTTGACCTTTTGCTGCCATTCGTGGACAGGTATTTCTTCGTTCAACGCAGTTTTTGCATAATTTTTTTTTCTCTGAAGCTTAGTAACCAGGCATTGAATCAGACGACGAAAACTGGATACCGAAAACTAGAAGGAATGCCTGGAGGTTTAAAATTGCTTACGAACAAAAAGGCGTGCTTTTGGTCACTCTTTTGGGTGAATAACTTCTTCATAATGATCAATCTCTTCGCCTATTTTGCTTCTGAGGATGGTAAGCAGTTGCTTTCTTGCTTACATGTATATGTGGCTATTTTCTAGTTTTGTGCGGAAAAATGCCCAAAGGATGTGGAGGATGCGGAAGTAGATGAATTATGCAGACCCGCACCACCACATTCTGTCAGATGCCCTGTAAAGAGGAAACCTTGAATCTTGAAACCTCTGCGCCCGCTTGACATTTTACTGTACTGTAGTTTACCGCAGTTTTCAGCCTAAAAAAAATTCTTCTCTTGCTCTCTTCGAAACTAAAATCGACCTGGGACAATAAATTCTTTTCATCTTATCTAAAAGAACTTTAGGAGAAGGCTGCCTTTAATGAGCCACTTCTGCTGAGCGGGCACTATTGTCTGGTAGTCGCTCTAGGGCATTCTATTGATAGATAGTGCCCGCGCGAGATCGTACCACATGATCAGTTTTGACCAATGACGACAAAGGAAAATTTAGTGGTGAACTATAATGGCTGATACAGTGTAATATACAAGTACATGTAGCTCAGGGCCAATCAGATTAATGCAGCAATTGCATTTACTTAGTACACCAGCAGAATTCTACTAAAACTCAATAGAAACACGGCACATGTTTTCTTAATCTTAATCAGAATTTAAAATAATGTATTATTTCTGAAAAAAAGTGGTATTGCCCTGTTTAAGTACACTTTCAAGTTTGTGCTGGCTCTGGCCGACTAAACAGTTAGAGAGAGTTTTGTTTTTGCCCTTTGAGATACATTGTATTCTTTTGAGTTGTTCAAATGACTAGTCAGAGCTTTTACTTTACATACATGTATGATGTTGTCATTATCAAACACTGGACAAAGAATGCATGGAAAAGAAAGATGCTAAGAACCCTGCAAGCAGAGCCTTTTCTTACGTGTACATGTATGCTTTGTCTCCTGTTGGCTCACAAAAGAGTAAAAGAGGCTCTGTTCGCAGGGTGGATGCTAAGTAACAGTTCAAATATTATACAAATTGTAAAATTTGTCTTTTCGTACATGTACATGCATGTGACTGTGATTAATAAGTCAACAGTTATGTTTCCAGTCTATAAAGTGAAAGACGTTATTGCATGGTTTTTAAAAGCCTGATATGCAATGTAGCTACTGCTGCGGCAGTATTTTTTTTTTTCCAATTGGTCATAGTGGTTTGTGTGTTGTGTGGTACCTAGGCTCAATAGCCAGCTGCTGTGCGCATAAGGAACCTGGGCTTCTGCCCAGAACTCTCTGCTGTCTGTGTGGACTTGGCATGGTTAATTTCGACCAATAAGAAACCTGCTTGCCTGAATCAAGCTGGCTTCATAAACTATTTTTCTTGCATTATTTAGCAGAAAAGTTGTGCGATATGAAGAGTGATTGCATTAATACTGTAGCACTATCTTATTAAGACCAAATACTGTCAACTGATGAAATCCTGCCAGATCTAAACCTTAGTGGCATAAAGGTAACACACAAAATAGTGAACTGATGTAACCGTGTGAATCTATATTTGAATCATGTGGTGCTAGAATGTCAGATAAGAACAAACTTCAAGTCAACAAAGAGAGGGATAAACGTAAGCATCAGCCTCAAGAAACAAAACAAATTGACAGAAGTGTATGGTGGGCTTCTTGCCATTGAAGGGAGGTAAATAAAATAATTTTATTCTGTCTGGCTTTCCAAGAGACTGGAAAGGGTCACTTCCCTTCACTGGCAAATGAGCCAATGCAAACTGAACTGTTTACTGTAATTAAACATACAGAGGATGTGGTGCCAACATCACGCAGACCAACATATTTGTGACTACATGTAATTGACATGACATTTGCGACTAACACAACGTTCATGCAAACAGGTCTGCTACTAATAAAACTCTTCTATAAAACACAGCATACATGTATAATGCACTTCTGCAACCATAATGTGGAACAAAAAAGGTTGGAAGGCCAAACTTAAAAGAAGAGGTGGCTAAAACGGCACTTGCTCAAATGTTTTGAGCCAAGATATCATGTGGGCTTGCTTATGATGGTCATCAGATGACATTTCCAGCCACCAGAAGTGCAGCAAAATATTAAATTATGAATTTGCATCACAAGCATTCTTTGCTGCTCATACCATAATGTATACTGGACTAGAGAAAGTGGTGGAAATCGAGCCCAGTTATGGCCAAATTCCTCAATATCCCTGAATTTTTATGGTTGCTGGGTCTGAGTGAACTCTGTCAGTAATAATTGTCTGATCTTCTTAGGTTTGCACAACTTGGCATATCGACGTTCTTATATTTCAAGCAGTGCGGTGGGGGAGGGGGGGGGGGGGTGGAGATCGGTGGGATTGAAGCATCAGCCTCGGGTATGACACCCACCCTGCAGTATTATTTTTAACTTCCTGAAACAATCCTTCTTGCAGATGCACTTTTAAAGTTATGGAAACATGAAGGACTTAGAGGCTTGTACAAGGTAAGAGTATTGACTTTCAAAAAAAGCTCATATCACTTTATTAAAGAAATATGTGTATTTTGATCTTTTCATCGAGTTTCAGTTACGGTGACCATTCATGAACACAATGTGCTCAGTGCTACATGTATGTCACATTGAAAGTGTGGCACAACAGCACCATAATACAGTAAGATACTGTAGTAAGACCTCAATACATGTATATATTATTAGAAAACAGTCCTAGGAAAATACACGCACTGATTGGTTTATTATTAATGAAATCGTGTTTCTATAACTCAATGGAGACACAGAACTACATGTACAACCTTGGTCACAAGGGTTGGAAATTTCCTTTTTTTTTGCATTTTTCTCCTCCCCACCCCTGTGCAATGTTGACAAAACACTTTGATCTAGCGCAAGTTTGCATCTGACTTTTTCCCAACATTGGAAAGGAGGAATGGGAGTACTGGCACTTATTCAATAGGAATTACAGTTATGAGTTCATGTTTTTGCCATTTTCCAACACAATTTGTCCACGGTTGACTGGCACGAGCTGTAGACGTAATAATGGCGCAAGCAAAGAGAATTTGCCTTTTGATAATCAAAGTTAACAAGTTGTTTCCCTTTTTTCGTCGGGATGTTTCCTAAAAGAAATAGAAAATATGTTCTCCGTGTTTCTATCGTCATCGAGTTACAGAAACACTCGTAAAAGTTTGGGGGAACTCAAAAAACCTGCGGCTCGTGTTCCCATAGCATTTCTCGTTTGCGCAAACTTCCTCTTGTATTTCTATTAAACAATTAGATTATGAGCTTGAGATTTCTGTCGGAGAGCGAATAATCTAATCATTTTAGTATAGATCTACTAGTCGTTCAAAATTTTATCAAATCCTTTTTCGAGACACCACGAGAACGCCAAGAAGTGCCGTTATTTTTGTTAACAAGGGCACACTGCTACGCTACTCACCATCTATCACAGAATAGAATGTGAGTAGCGTAGCCAATCAGAGGACGTCATTCGTGATAGAACGCTAGTTGATTTATACTAAAACTTGATAGAAACATGGTACACGTTTTCTATTTCTTAAATATTATGTATATTTATTTATTAACTCTGATGATCTTTGCCATCATCATGTTTATAAAATGGATAAAGGGGTTTAGCTTAGTGTCCACGTTATATGAGTGTCTGAATCATACAGATACAGTCTATGAATTCCGAGTTTATCTGGTGAGCATGTTATGGAAGTGTTCCTGGGAAGTGGTTTGACTGTATTTGTTGTCAGTGGTTGAAGATAAAATAAAGGGAATTAGAAAACAGTCCTAAGAAAGCACGCGCGCTGATTGGTTGAAAATCGTGTTTGTATAACTCGATGGAGACTCAGAACCAGCGCGCGATGTTGACGTCGTGATGGCGCGAGCAAAGAGAATTTACATTTTGATAATCAAAGTTAACAAGTTGTTTTCCTTTTTTCTCGTCGTGGTGTTTTATAAAAGAAATAGAAAACATGTACTCCGTGTTTCTATCGAGTTATACAAACACTCATGAAAGTTTGGGAGAACTCGAAAAAGCTGTGGAAACACTCGCCTGCGGCTCGTGTTCCCACAGCATTTCTCGTTCTCCCAAACTTCCACTCGTGTTTGTATAACTCGATAGAAACACGGTACATGTTTTCTATTTCTTGAACACCAAATTGTAAAACTGAGAATTCATCTGCATTGTTAATATTTTTTGACCTGCAGGGGTATGCCCCAGGACTTATTGGTGTTTCACATGGAGCGCTGCAGTTTATGGCATATGAGGAACTTAAGAAGGGCTACAGTCAGTACTTTGGAACACCAATCAACAAGAAACTGGTAACAAAATATTAATGTCATTTATTCAAATGTTGTATTTGAAACCTTCAGACTAAGATTGGAGAAAAGCCACCAATGAAACTTGCAAGCAGGCATTTAAGGACGTTCGCGCCCATTGCTACTGCGCATCTCTAGTGTGCACGCTATTCATTAGACGAATACCGGTCGTTTTGCCAACGTGTCAGTTCGCCAACGACCAGTTCGCCAACGTCTGAAGTCGTTTCGCCAACGTCTAAGGTCAGTTCGCCAACGCTTTTAAGTCGTTTCGCCAACGTCCAAAATACCTTTCTTCGTTGAAAATAATTAACAATAATAATAACAATAACAATAATTTTATTTGCATTTCCTTTTGAAGTAAGGTTACAAGAGATCTATATATATTTTCTTTTTTTATGTTAAGATGTTAAGTAATTTTGAGATTATATATAGTTTACGAAGGAAATGCCTAGTGCCAAAATGAACCCTAAGGTTTTCGAGTTCAGCCCTAGGCTTGCTATGTTGTAATTTTTGTAGCTTACACTCAAACTGGTGTTTACACTCACACAAGTGTATAGCGAAGGCGAAATGGAATGAAATAGAAAAAAAAAAAAAAAAAAAAAAAGCGAAAAAAAGAGCAAAAATGCATGCAAAAAGGGTAAAAAAAAAAAAAAAAAAAAAAAAAAAAAAAAAAAAAAAAGGCATAGCGCTACTACAATCAGGCAGCTATAAGACTATAAAACAGAAAGGGAAGAAGGATAATCCTATTTTGAAATGATCTTTAAAGGTAAGATTGCTTACGTAGTAAATGCTGTTTAACTTGTTTACTAAAACAGTTTGAGCTAAGGTTTTTGAGATCAGTTGGTAATTCTTGCCAAAGTTCAGAGGCCAGTGAAGCTATAGTCTGTTTTCCGATGTTAGTTCTTGTTCGTACTTTGTGTATGTTATCTTTAGAGGCATATCTCGTGTTATAGGAGTGAATATCTTTGGCATAAGTGAAAGAATTAATTTAATTGCCAATTAAATAACTTTCAATTCACTTCCTGAGAGGGACCTTATGTTATGAACCGCCATATTTGTTATTGAACCTTTCAATTCGCCCCAATCCCCCCTCAAATTTTGTTAGGTTTCTTTATTGATAGGTTATTGTTGATCAGAATTCGTTGATCATTTCCTTTTGCAAACTTGGTGGCTCCTAAAGGAGCCGTTTTGTGGTTGTGAGTAATTCACTGACTTCTTCAATTCCCACGCCTCGGGCCGTTAAGATGTGAGCACGTTTTCAGCAACTGTGCGGCGGTCTTCTCTTTCCTTTCATACTTCTCCCAGCTGTCGAATAGCCTCGCCTGCAGATTCCGATACTGTTTTCGCTGTACCCGATTCAGTTTCTTCTCCGACACAAGCCTGATGGTTACGGCTGTAAGTCTGGCCTCTCTGTCCAGTAGCTCGATCAACAAGTACAGAGGTAATCCGCTTTGTCCGCTCGCACGACGATTCAGAGCGTTGTGCCATCCCTCTATGTCGTTATTCGTTCTGATGGCCTGCTGATACACGCTCCAGTTTCTCGGGGGGAACACCGTGCTCTCAATCCACTGCCGTCTAATGTATGTCACGAGGCTCTGGAGTGGCTCTGTTTCTGCTTCAGCTTGTAGTCGAAGGAACATAGGTCTGAGGCGGGAACGGAAGGGCCATCAACTTTCTTACGTACTTATACACCGCATTGTCCTCTGAATAGGCTTTCTGCAGGCCGAGCTCTTGCACCTGAAAATAAACAAGTTACTTAGTCAAGGTGAGGTAAAGAAAGAGTTGAAATGTCAGTGAGGTTCTGATGTTCGCCAATAGATCATTTATTTAGATGTTCGAACGTTCAGAATGTTCAGTTCGGTTTTATTCTTAAACTATTCTTAAAATTTCGCACATTTCAGCCCCGATATTCCCTGAATCGATACAGTTGGCAGGATAGTTCTGAATGCCGTCCAAAGCGCCTTTTCGAAGTCTAAAGTGACTTGTTGAACGGCTGGCTCGCCCGGAAGGAGCTCGATAATCTTCTTTAGTACCTGGAAAATAATGTAACAAGACACTAAGTTACACGAGACAATAATTGATGCTCAATTTTTTTTCTCGTCATCATTTGAAGCGCGCGCACCGAGTCGAAACTTAACAAAATATAGAGCTGATGACCTTTGCGTTAAATTGATGTGCGAATATTTTTGTTGGATGCTCGGTGACACCCACTTTTTTTCGGCAGATCACTTCCTATTCTGATTCTTTCCATTCTACTAAAAAACCAAAAAAAAAAATCTGTACGTGGGAAGTTTTAATTATTTCTCATATTCTATTCAAATAGGGTCGAATTGGTACATGGATACAGGTGTGCGTGTCTTGGAAGTTACATTTTTTTAAGGCTCGTTCTGCCTGATTTAATGGCATATGTAGCAACGATCTATCAAATATAGGCCTATATATGCTGTGTTAAACACACAGAACTTAGATATGAGTTAAATATATGCCGATACTAATGAATCCGGCCAGAATCACCTTGAGTGACTGGAAATCCTAGAAATGGTATGGTCTGTGATACGCTTTATCTTTAAAACGAGTTCGGTGACCCCCAATTTTTTTTTACGTTTTTTATCTAATCTTATCATTTTCTACCTGCAGTCAGAGTTGTAAGAAAATCTGCACCTTTGAAGTTTTAGGCGCGAACGCCCTTAATTTAAGCAAACAATAAAAGTAAGTCAACAGTGGGTACATGTGGTTTAAACGTTACAGTATACATGTACTTGTCTCATCTCTTCCCTCATCGTCCCCCGCAAGACACTTAATAATGGTAATTGAACTGAGTGGAGTGCAATTTGGTCTGAAATCATACGCGTGAATTCCAAATCGAACGAGCGCTTTTTTGTCTTTCATTTTCCTGTAATGAGACTGGGCCTTAAAATCTGATTGGCTGTTTTGTTTTACTGTCCCATTCTCATTGGCTGAGAAAAAGATGCGATTTAGAGCAAAAGATAGTGCGATTCGTGAATAAATCGCACCGCTGAGAGCCAATCACATTGCAAGGATAATCAGTGATTTCAAAATGGATTTAATAAAGACAGAAATGCTCTCCAACCATCCTGGTTTTTCACAGATGCTGTTGCAGGCCCCCTTGACTGCCCTCCCATCTCCTTTCGTTCTCTCTCTGCACTCCTCCTCCAGGCTGTTTGTGGCCTGCCCGGTCTTCTTTTGCCTTCTGGTGCCCAGGTCAGTGCAGTTCTGGCAATGTTAATGTCATCTCTCTGCGGAACATGTCCGATCCATTTCCATCTCTGTATCCTTATCTTCACCGACATGTACTTGCAATTAGGATAAAACTGAATTATCTCGAAAAAAAAGACGCTAAGAGTTTTAGGCTGGCCAGTAGTGGAATTAACAAAACAACCCTAAATTCTCAATGCAAAAGTTTACTTAGCATGTACAGTATACATGTAGGTTAGTGATAATAGAAACTGTGATTTAAATGATGAAATGGTGCATTTAGAACATGACTCGATTATTAATTTTTTCCCAGAACTCCACAGAATATCTTATAATGGCTTCATTATCAAAAATGTTTGCCGCCACTGCAACATATCCCTATCAAGTGGTCAGGTCAAGGCTCCAGGTAAGAACTGATCAGAGAAATTGTTTTACATCCTTAAAAATGGTGCAGCAGCATTTCCCATGTAAAGCTTTTTAAACCAGAGGGCGTTGCAAGAGCAAAGGGTCATGGGATACATTGTACGACTCTGCAGAACTGGTAACCAGTCTAGGAGAGGTTACCGAGCGAGGCAGGGTAACCTGGAACGTGCGGTGTTCAATTGTTGAACTAATCTGTTTGAGCTACATGTACAGCAAAATCATTGCAGCGTTTTAGCAGTTCATCCTTTGCTTTTAAAGGAAGTGAGGAGGGGTTTAACTGGAGGTGAGCAGGGACCCCCAATTGAAAAGATCAGGGATGCCAGTTGTCTCGCTTAGAGGTGTAAAGCACGGAGTTTGGTCTCACTTAGGATGTTCAGAACACAACGGCACTATGTTTTGCCGTCAAAGTATATTTTAGAGTGTACTCGAAGAAAATTATAATGAGAGGAATGTTAATTTTAGCAGTTTAAATGATATCTTTTGGGGATTGAATAAAGCTCTCGTCCGTCATTGGAAGGTCAGACCTTGTTTTAAAGAACAGATTCAAAAGATGTCGGTGTTCGCCGAGTAGGGCTCTATCTTACAGTATGTCATGATACCTGAACTGACATACTGTCATTGTTCATTTTCTAATTTGAAGAATCAGTACACAATGGCCGAGTATAAAGGGGCAGTGGACATAGTACGAAAAACATTCAGGTAAGTCGAGTCGAGATCTCTTACTGAGCGAGACACAATAAAATTAAATAGTAAATGGCTGTTGTGTTCGACTTGAGCTAACAGTGGATGTCTGTTGACTGTCTTGATAGGTTTTATTGTCTTTTCCCTCTGTTTGCCACGTCCACTAACAAATTGTTGGGCAGTGTGGCTAGTGACGTCTTGTATTCAGTAGCACAAGGGAAGGGATCCCTCCTTTGCCTCTAAACCTGGGCCCAAAGG
>JAHPZR010009021.1:20000-37500 GCA_019787425.1 Platygyra sinensis | reverse complement strand
GGCCTCATCTAAAAAATACAAGCAAAAAATATGTGTTTAAAAAAAAAACAAAAACAAAAACAAAAAAACTCAAGCATGTAGACAAGTTTCCAGTCCCCTCTACATCGGTCGGTTTTGATAATTTTGACATACATCAACTGAAGAAAATATACATACGAAGTGTAAATAAATATGTGTATACACGGAAATAAGTAATACTATTGATGAGAAGTATTGATGAGAAACCAAAATTTTAAAGGATGAACGAATTGATACCGAAATTAACGGCGTTACTTAGCAAAAAAGCTTTGTCCAAAATTCAAAGAAAAAGCAAAAGCCAAGGCAAAAGGCCTATTGTTACATATAAGTACTTCTTCCAGCGCACTTTTCTTTACAGCGTGCAATAACCCTTGAAAATCTCACCCTACAATTGCGTCCATCTCCGGTATATCCTGGTTTACAAGCGCAGTTGTATGAACCATGGGTGTTAACACAGTGAGCATTGGCATGACACTGATGCGAAGCTGAAGTGCATTCGTCAACATCTAAAAAAATAAAGCGACGGCAACGAAATATACGCCTTTTTCTGTGCTTATCAACTATCTTAAGGGGGGAGAAATTTAACTACAAGTCTGTTGCTAAGGAAATCTCAAAACCTCCTTTTAGTGGCTCCTGAAATCCAACGGGCATCAAAGTTTATCGTGTTTGTTCGATTCACGTTTCCTTTAAATGTTTTGAACCACGCCCATATTTGGTATGTCACGTTACCACAATAGAAAACGTCTAAAAGCTCGGACTGAGTAGATCGTTTTCGAAATATAACAATACGTTTCGTTAAAACACGGCAGTATCTACAACTTGAAGTGTGCGTTTGAGGAAATTATAGATCTTTTTAAAAGAGTCTAAACTTTTCAAATTCGTTGTTTGTAATCCGTGTCAACCATCCTTGTTCCTTTATGGTTTATTATTATCTCTTTGGTATTGTTCTATATTTATAAAGTGTTACATGTATTTTAAGGTTTCCTTCAATTTAACGATAATTTTGTCGATGCTCAAAATAACTCAAAATACGGTGACTGAGCCCCTTTAAAATGATCGCGAGCTTTGAAGTGAACATTTGAGGCTCTGCGAGAAAGGCTGAGATAACTAACAGCCATAATGATATCTCTTTTTGTATTGCTTCATTCACTACATTGCTACTATGGCTTCCATGCTGATCCCCCAGGCTGACATATACTAAATTAATCACATATACTACACGTAAACCATGCTACAGACAAACAAAAAAACAAACCTGTGCAATTTTGTCCATCTCCGGTGTATCCTACTTTACAAGAGCAGTTGTACCCTCCCTCGGTGTTAGTGCAGGCGGCATGTTGTGGCAATGTGAGAACCTCTGTCGCATTCATCAATATCTAAGGTTAAAGTAAAACATGTTTCAAATTATTCCCTAAATCTAAAGTCAGGTGCCTAATACATACTCGCCAGCTTACCCCTAAAGATTAGGAAATGTGGAATATCAGTTACACGTTGATTTTGAAAGCCATTTTTATTTTCTCCGTTGATTTTTTAAAGAGTAGCTGTTTGTAAATAGCGAGAATTTTACCGGGAAAAGGACCGACAAATTTGTCCAAAAGAATCCTTTGGTAAAAATACGGTAATTTGCACATGTAATGATCAAGATTTCTACTTCAGAATGTTCGATGTTCAGCGAAGTTGGAGCTAAATGAAAGTTAAGATGAGCTCAGAGGTATGTTAGGAGTAACGAAGTACCATTGTCACAGTGTTCGCCCTGAACTCTGTAGTACATAAACATCTATATCCTTTTTGTGTAAAACCAGACTGACAAGTTGAGTTGTTCTTGCAGTTCCATCCGCTCTTTCTACACTTGTTCTGAAACGCAGAAAAGGGGAAAATGCTTGTAAATGATCTGCTGCTCTGTCGTTGTTAAAATAAGTAAGTGAATGACTGTTTCAAGATAGAGGTAAACTTCACTCTTGAGATTGAAGTTTTGCTGTCAGCCGCCTTTAGCCGATTTAACCCAAAGGAAACAAAAGTAATGTATACACCAATATCAAGACTTTTTTGTAGAGAGCTTATATACCCATTATCCTTGGTATGAATTGGCTTGCAACTGAGGACGAAAAGTCAAAAAAAAAAAAAATGATGGCCACTTACTTTAGCGCCACGATAGTAGTAAAGCTGGCTGTCCTTCAGATCCCCGTCATGCTCCAGGTGAGTGGAGTTATTCAGCTCACATTCATGTGTTCCATTGTGAGGATCTTTGTTCTTGATATTAAGACTGACGCAGTTTGCATTCAGGTAGCAACGATATTCACACTCGTCCGAGTCCTTGACGGGGCCACTTATTATCGTGTGGTTCACTAAACGTTTCCAAGCAAAGAAATAGTGGGCTGGAAAATACAACTCAGGACCCCCATCTGAAAAAACAAAAAGAGAAAAACATGTTCATGTTCATGTTAAGAATTGACAATAAATGAAACAAAATATTGAAACAGGCTTTCAAAGTCTGAAACAAAAAGAAATAGGCACAAAATCTAAAAAGAACAGACTAATTGAAGAATGAGTGATGGGGGATTACGCACATAGCATCTACCATAAACTTGCAATATATGTTTATTTCGCTCTACTCTTCACATACAAGATTAATAGTTTGCCGGACTGTTATCAAAAGCAAAATCGACGAATCTATAATATGTGAACGGATCGTTATTGCTTCTCGGTCCCCACCCGCTGCCCAGGCAAGTCTTTTTGTTTCGCGCCAACGTCCCAGTTGGAAGGTGTTAGACTACTGCCTCTTTGCTGTGGGGTGCTTAGGTCTGCTCTCTTTTTAATATCTTAGTAAGTGATGTCAATTACTCAGATAGCCTGCGAGCAGGCTCACTTGTTTGAGTATGGTATCGCGGGCAAAGGTGCAGGAGCTGCAACCGCGAGCTGGCGAGAAGAATGGGGCTTCACCGGTTCTCGGTTCTTTGTCGCCTTTGGCCGTGATACCCTACCCAAACAAGTGAGCTTGCTCGCAGGCTATTACTCAGATGGATCTTCCTCCCTACGTCTTTATCCTGATGACCCTACGCAATAAATAGCCCATGATAGCCGCTGCACGCTTGAAAACTGCAATGAATCAAGCCATGGCGAGATAAATCCACTGGTTTACTGCGAATTACCTGCAACTAAACACTTCTAAAACTCAGGCAATGACTCGTGGGCAATCTCAGTACCCATAAGATATTTTTATTGGTGACAAGTGCATCGAAATTGAACGAGTTCTCAAGATTCTTGGCGTTATATTGGGTCGAGATTTGTCCATCAAGCCCCACGTTGCAATCAAGCTGTAAAAAAGGCTCAACCTAAAATAGCAGCACTATGGAAAATTAAGCGCTTAGTTCCTTCAGACGAAATGATTGGAGCGGCCGCTGGCCCTCCAGACCGTAGTAACTTGTGTTTTTTGACCATAAGGCTTTGCGCGAAAAAGGGACCACGAGGTCAACAACATGGCGATTGTGGAATGTTGTTTTATCGAAGGCAATTAAAGTTTTTACAGTTTTGTTCGTACATGGCCTGACCATTTTGGTCTATTCGAGCCGGATAGTAACCAGCCTAGAAATGAGCCATCAAGGACCGTGGCATTTGGTGGAGAAAACTGTTATTTCGCCGCTCCACGGCAATTCTGAAGTTAACCCAGACGACTCGATCAGCCAGGTCGATTCTGGCCATTCAAAAGCTTCGTCATCTTCATCAAGGAGAAGAAGAGAGGCCAAAGTGAAGGCAGCCGTCGCAAGCCTTCAAGCGAGACAGCTCGCCGAGCGAGTTAAGAGGGACAACGAAATACGTGAACAAGAGTTTCAAGAAGAAATGGCTCAAAGAGAACTCGAATGGAAACTTGAATGTCGAAAACGAGAACTCGACCTGTTACGAAAGAAAAGAGAAGATGAAATCGCTATTATTTCTGCCCAAAACCAAGCTGAAGTGGCACAGCTCGAGCATCAAATACTGGATCAACCCAACGAAGGAAAGGTTTACGAAACTGGCAAGGTCAGTACATCTTCGCCATCTTTGAATCGTTATTTAGTGCCCAGTCCTAAGAAATTCGCTGTCGTTAGTTCCTGTACTGAAGTCACACCTGGAATTTCTGATGGATACGTTTTCCAAGAACATAGTCGAAGTGGAGAATATACTCCGTTGTATGGACAGTCTAAGCCCTTACCAGTTAAGAACTTAGATTTTAATGTACCTCAAACCTGTAGCCTCACCTTTGGCTCAATTCAGGCACCAGTTGCCACAGCAAGTAAACCAAGTATGTTGACATCAAGTTCTGAAGTGCAGTCACCTCAGCTAAGTTTGTACAGTTCTGAAAGTAGTTACTCATTCCAAACCACAGCTGGGTTTGATGTAAAGCCCCCACTATACAGAGATTCATCTTCATTCAGTTATGTAACTGTGAATCAGCCCAAACCCGGAACACTTAAGAGTATTACACCTCCTTCTCTAACAACATCGGTTACCTGGTCAACTCACCTTGGACCTGGCAGAGAAATCCCTACCATAGAGGGTTCCCGAGTGGGGGATAGCAGAGTTGCTCAATCGTCAACATCAAGTGGGAACTGTTAAGTTAAGTTAAGTTAAGTTCATTGAAAGATTTCGTGATCAGATCCACAACAAGACTACCCTCACCGATTCAGATCGAATGGCATACTTGTTCCAAAATCTAGATGGGGAGGCTAAGAAAGCAGTAGAGAGCCTAGGTGTCACAGGCCATAGCTACCCAACTGCCCTGAAGACATTGAAACGTCAGTTTGGGAATCCTAACAGTGTGGCCTCTGCTTATCTGAATGACATGCTGAACAGTACGTATGTACCTTCAAATGATAGGCAAGCATTGCGTGACTACCATTACCAAGTAAAGGCATGTACAACATGGTGTGTGAAGATGGGTCAATCAGCTATTCTCCAAACCCCAGAGTATCTCAGTAGGGCAACCATGAGACTGCCAATGAACCTCAGAGTGAGATGGTACGAGCACATAGAAGGACGTAGCGATAGGTCTAACCTGGTGGAGTTTGAAAAGTGGCTCTGCAAGCGAGTAGAAACACTCTTTAACCCTCTGGAAGATTTCATAAGTGAGGAATGGGGCAAGAAACAAAGGTCCATCAAATCAAAGCCAAGTTCCAAGATCAGCTCCCTAATCACTACCACAGAAATCTCTCCTGACACTCCTAGAAGCAACAATGGTTTGTCTGATCGAGAGCAAACCCCAAACCAATTACCGAACAAGGAGCTGGAGAAGAAACCCCCTAAAACAGCAAAGGCGTGTGTTATTTGCAAGAGCAAACACCCTGTGGCCTACTGCCCTGTCTTCAAGTCTAAGCACCTGCAAGAAAGGCGAAAACTCGCATGGGAACAGGAACTTTGTTTTAACTGCTTGAAAACGAACCATCAAGCCAAGAACTGTCCAAGTACAAAGCGTTGTCTTAAAGAACGGTGCGGGCGTCCTCACCACACCCTTTTACACGAAGATCCTCAATCAGACTCGCAGCCTGGTCCAAGCAACATCCAAAGCAGTTCTTTAATTCAGTCATCAGCATTATCACAAGAAAGTGTTCGCCACTCCGTACCTGTGTCAAGTTCATCGCCAACTCATCAGAGTAACATCAACCAAGTGTCTGTTCAGCCTCAACGAAAGGTTCTCCTTCAAGTGCTGCCGGTCCAGATTCATAGTCAAGGAAACCTAATCAGCACTTATGCTGTCCTCGATCCTGGAAGTGACTCCACCCTTATTAGGAAAGAAATTGCAGAGCATTTACAACTAGTTGGTGAATGCTATCAGCTAGACATTAACACAGTTAATGATGTCTCTACCCAGAACTTGCGCAGAGTAAGCTTTGGTCTTTCATCCAAGGGTCAACCAGACCCAGTTATGGTCCATGGAGCCTGGGTCATTGACAAACTTAACATTCCATCTTTCAAATTGTCAAAGAAACGGGCCGCTGAACAATGGTCTCACTTGTCAAATGTCGATCTTCCCGAGCTCGAAGGCGAGGAAGTGATGATTCTCATTGGTTCTGACATGGCACACTTGTTAATTCACCTTGAAGTCCGACAGGGACGATGGGATGAACCTATCGCCGTTAAGACTCCTCTCGGATGGACCCTGTTCGGAAATGTAAGCCCAGGACACTGTGATTCGATCAATGCGAACCTTCTTACGATGGACCAAGAGACCATGTTGCAACATCAGATTGAACGATTTTGGGAAATCGATTCTTATGGGACCAAGCGGGCTCTCTCTGAGTCTGCTCTTTCTGTCGACGACAAAAGAGCACTGGCTATCCTTGAAAACACCACAGTCAAAGAGGAAGGCCACTACAAAACAGCATTGTTATGGAAAGATGAACCAGATTTGCCGAACAATCGTGCCATGGCCGTTTCAAGACTTCGCTGTACTGAGAAGAAACTTAAGAAAAATCCAGAACTAGCAGAGAAGTATCAGAACGTCATAAATGACTAAACCGCCAAGGGGCATGCCCAAAAGATGACAGAAGAGGAAGCGGAAGCGACGACTCCAAAAACATGGTACCTGCCACACCATGCCGTCCTAAATCCCAACAAGCCTGGAAAGGTCCGTGTAGTGTTTGATGCTGCATCTAAGTTTGACGGTGTCTCCTTGAATGATAAGCTTCTAACTGGCCCTGACCTGCTAAACGATTTAGTAGGAATCCTAATGAGATTTCGCACTGGAAAGATCGGCATCATGGCAGACATCGAACAAATGTTTCATCAAGTGAGAGTTTGTGAAGCAGACAGAGACTCCTTGCGCTTCTTGTGGAGAGACTTGGATGAAACAAAGACACCAAGCGAGTATCAGATGGCCGTTCATGTGTTCGGCGCCGTCGACTCACCATGTTGTGCCAGCTATGCATTACAGAGAACCGCTCGTGAACAGCAAGAAACGTTCAGCGAAGATGTGATCCGTGCCATTCAGCGAAATTTCTACATGGATGACCTTTTGGCATCAAAGCAAAGTTCCGATGAAGCCACCGTTCTTGCCAAAGATTTGATAGAAGTTCTAAAAACTGGCGGGTTTCGTCTAACAAAGTGGATGTCAAACAGCCGCGAAGTGCTTACAGCAATTCCTTCATCTGAAGTGGTCTGCGACACCGTTCACCTCGACTGTAATGAGTTGCCACAAGAAAGAGCCTTGGGAGTGAGGTGGTGTGCGGAACAAGATATGTTGAGCCTTGAACCAGTCAAAGGTGAATTCCCGAACACAAAACGAGGAATTTTGAGTGCCATGAGCAGCGTGTTTGATCCCCTTGGTATCGCTGTCCCTTACGTGATAAAGGGAAAATTAATCATTCAGGAACTTTGGAGACGCCGGGTCGATTGGGATGACGAGTTACCTGACGATATCCTTCAGAAGTGGCAAAGTTGGAAGGAGAGTTTAAAATCTTTACAAACAATCATGATTCCCAGGTGGTACGGCTTCCACCGTGGCCAATACCGAAACGTCCAGCTACACGTTTTCTGTGACGCCTCAGAAATTGCTTACGGGGCAGTTGCGTATTTCCGTGCAGTGATTGATGGACATGTGGACGTGAGCTTTGTTATCAGTAAGACAAGGCTAGCACCAATCAAGACCTTGACCATACCACGCCTGGAACTGCAGGGTGCCGTTGTGGCCAGCAGGCTTAAGTCTAAGATATCAGAAGAAACTGACTTTGAGATCGATGAAACACATTTTTGGACTGACTCTAAGATAGTGCTGCACTACCTTAGCAACACCCAGAGAAGATTCAGCACGTACGTGTCTCACAGGGTTGCTGAAATCGTCTCAAACTCGAACCTTAGTGAGTGGCATCACATCCCCGGCACCATAAATGTGGCAGACGACTGCACGAGAGGAAAGGAGATTTATGAGTTAACCCCACAAAGTCGATGGATCAGTGGTCCAGACTTTCTGTTGCGGCCTGAAGCAGAATGGCCTAGAGTCAAAGAAGTACCGGTCATTGATGAACAGGAACTAGAAGTCAAAAGCTCAGTCCTTGCAATGTCGACGTCTCCATCTGTATGTATGGTGCAATGGGAAAGGTACTCTTCTTGGAAGAAGCTATGTCGACTCTACGCATGGTGGATGAGGTTCAGATTTAACCTGAGATGTAAAGCAAAGAAGATATCACCTCCTCCACAGCGCCGAATCAAGTACTTGAGTGCCGTTGATCTCCAAGAAGCCAAGTTGGCCTTGAATAAACAAGCCCAAATTGAATCGTTTCAGGACGATTACCAGGATCTGCAAGCAAACCGAAGTCTCGCGCCCAACAGCTCACTGCTTCCACTGCAACCAGTTCTCATTGATGGAGTCATCAGAGTTGGAGGTCGGCTGGAAAGAGCCCCGATACCATTTGAAGCAAAGCACCAGGTGCTTCTTTCTCCCAAACACCCTTTGTCAAGATTACTGGTTCAAGACATCCATGAAAGACACTTCCATGTAGGAAGGAACACACGCTGGCTCTCGTACGCCAACAGTTCTGGATCCTGCGAGGGAAGTCGTTTGTTAGAAAGGTCACCAATGAATGCCTTCACTGCAAGAGGAGAAGGGCTAAACCAACCGTCCCTTTAATGGCCACTTTACCCAAAGAAAGACTTGCTCTTTGCGAGCCGCCGTTTACTCACACTGGGCTAGATTATTTTGGTCCAATTAATGTTAAAAGGGGAAGAGTGACTGAGAAGAGGTGGGGATGTATCTTCACATGCCTCACAACCCGTGCGGTTCACCTAGAATTAGCGGGCGACCTTACAACTGATTCGTTTATTATGGCCCTGAGAAGGTTTCGTGGGAGGAGAGGAAACCCTAAGACGATCCGTTCAGACAATGGAAGCAATTTCGTAGGGGCAGAAAGAGAGCTAGCAGAAGCCTTGAGGTTGTTGAACCAAGAACAAATCGTCGGTAAATTGGCCCAAGAAGGGATCAACTGGTACTTTAACCCGCCTTCAGCTCCACACATGGGAGGAATATTTGAGTCCATGGTCAAGCAGGTGAAAAGAGCTATGAAGACCGTCATTAACGACCAAGTTTTGCCCGAGCAAACCCTCCATACAGTCCTTGTTGAAACAGAGGCTATCATTAATAGTCGACCCCTTACTTCGGTGAGCGATGACCTTGATGATTACGAAGCGCTGACGCCGAACCATTTCCTCATCGGGCGAGCATCACCAAACAGTCCACCCGGCCAATTTGAAGAGCGTGAAGTGAACAGCCGGAAAAGGTGGAGAATGGCACAAGCACTAACTGACATGATATGGCAGCGGTGGCGTAAAGAATACCTACCCTCGCTGGCAATCCGCTCAAAGTGGAACAAAGAAGAGAGGAATTTGAAAGAAGGAGACCTTATCCTGATAAAGAATGATGATGCGCCGCGTTCGCATTGGCCTTTAGGACGAATTCTGAAAACGTTTCCAGGGAGAGATGGCAGAGTTCGAATGGCTGAAGTGAAAACCCCCAATGGAACATTGTTGCGACCTGCAGCAAAATTGTGCCTATTGGAAGAATCTGTTTAAAAGGAACAATGTTGAACTATGATTTAACTGAGAACTCGTTAACGTTTCTTGTTCTTTCCTAGGAAACTGTTTGTTGTTGTAACTTAAGTTTCGCTAAGTTGTCGTTTCTTCCTTTCGACTCACTGGGCGGGAGGATGGAGCGGCCGCTGGCCCTCCAGACCGTAGTAACTTGTGTTTTTTGACCATAAGGCTTTGCGCGAAAAAGGGACCACGAGGTCAACAACATGGCGATTGTAGAATGTTGTTTTTATCGAAGGCAATTAAAGTTTTTACAGTTTTGTTCGTACATGGCCTGACCAATGATATCTTCTTATAATGCCTACCTGTTACCGTATTTAAAGTAGAATACTGTTGCCCACTACTTCTGGGCATATCTAAAGAATCATTATGTGATCAAGACATTAGGCCATCCCCTTTTTTTGCGTTTACTGTCGAATACGTTTTTCTGATTTTGGGTCGGTCGGTCGGAAAAGGAAAAAAAAAGGCCGAAAAAAAAGGAGAAGAAGTCTGGAACTAGGAGACCCAGTACCTCAGCATAGTGTCTGTGGAGCCTGGAAACGACTAGACGAGGTTACAAAGTCGACATAACGACAATGGAGGAAGAAAAGATGGACGTCGTAATTAAGGTCATTCCACTGAAATAGAGCCAGCACCGAGATTTTTGCCAACCTTTGCCATTTGATTGTTTATATTATAGAAACTAAAATTTTTAAATAAAAAGGAGTGGTCCCCATCCCATGCCCGGCCAGGTTCGTTTAGGAGCAACAGCACCTCTATTATCAACTTCGTTCCCAGGGCCTTTTCTCTACTTGAATACAGCATAAATGCCCCTCATAAACACGAGTGAAGCGACAAAATGGTCGAGTGACCGAACAGTAAACGGCAAAAGTATAAATGTCACGAACCGTAGAATTCGTGTATTTTACAAAATATTATTAATTGTCCGCCTTGACAGGCAAGAAATCCGGTAGACGCTGAAACAGCAGAGATTTGCAAAACCAGTCGGTAGAACGGCAACAATATCTTTGCCTTTCGGTGAATATTCAAAAGATTTCACGTGAAGTGGCTTTAACTGAACAAAACTACGCAAAGTTTCAACGTTTAAAAGCAAATCCAAGTCGAAAAGCACAGACAGTGTCTCTGCAATCTCGATTTTGGCACTTTTGATTATGCAAACTCGCTAATTTATTACACCCAGGATTTCCGGGTGTAAGGTAGGCACGTGGCCAGCCGATGCCAGGGCCTTTTCACGTCCCGCCCTCAAGCCAAGGAAAAGGCCCAGGGAACGAGGTTGCTCTTTTATACCCATACAGGGTTCGTTCAGGTCATGGAGGTCCTTGAAAGTTATGGAAAATTAAAATTCTGTTTGATAGATTATTTACTGCGGATCACAAGGGAAGGACAATGAAAGATAGAGACACTAATTAAGCAGCGTAAACTGCACGCATTTTGGTGAACTCCAGAGTTTGTCTGTTGGACTGTTCAAGGCTAAAAAACGCTCTAAAACAAGTTTAGGGTTTGAATTTTTGAAACTGACAGCTAATCCTAACCTCTTGAAAAACTTGAAAAGGTCATGGAAAAAGTCATGGGAAGTCATAGAATTTAAACAACTCAAAAGAGTACGAACCCTGCCATAAATTCTTATAATAGCACCATGATTATAGTCACGATTGCTTACTAGATCCACGTTTCCGACGATCGTTTCTTTTTCTACACTGAGAATTGGTCCATATTTATTTTAAATAGAAAATTTTTTTACTCAATTAAAAATAAAAGAAAAAATTGATAGGTCACTGAACAAAAAGCCGCCATTTTTTACTGCGCGCGCGATGATCTCGCCAGAAATTATGCGCAGCACTGCCAGCACAAAACATTGTCTGTATTTTAGATTAAAGTGACGATTTCTTGAGATTTTGTAGTTGTTGAAGTCTTACTAAGAAATCAGTCACAATAGACGTGTGGCTTTACAATCCATGACAAACTAAGCTAAGCTGAAAAACCAGTGAAATATATGCCATTGCCTTCTTCATAACTTCTTTTTTTTTTTGAAAACGCGAAAATCTGGGTCGGTCGGACGACGATAAACGGAGAAAAAAAAGGGGATGGCCTTACTGAATTAAGGTAATTCGGCTACCTATGCGGTTTTGCCTAAAAATGCTGCTATGGACACGCTTGAGCAAAGACGTATGCTGCAATCCCTTATTCTTTTTTTCAAGTGTTTTAAATTAGATGTCCAGAATTATATCTTTCATTTTTTATACCTCGATTAACTAAATACAATTTTCGAGGCAGTGGCTTAAATCATAGGTAACCCAGGCTCACTGTGCGTGACGCGTGACATAACACGGTAAATTATAGAGAACATATGAGGCGAAGTTTAGGTCTGAAAATTTGCTAGAAAATGGAAATTAAAATCGATGAAACTTACCATGCGGCGAGTTCTTGTTGTCCTTAATACTTATACGTAGTTTTGGGGAAAAAAATAGTCTTGTTCACTTTTCCTTCATAGTAAAGTGGCAAGGTATGTTCCACGAGTCTGGCGTGTTTATTTGTTTTAGGTCGATCGGAGCCCGATTTCGGCGTCAGCCTCCTACCTTACCACTTTACAATGAAGAAAAGGTGAAGAAGACTATTTTTTCCCAAAACTACGCGTACGTATTAAGGAGAACAAGAACTCGCCACATTGTAAGTTTCATCGATTTTAATTTCCATTTTCTAGCAAATTTTCAGACCTAAACTTCGCCTCATATGTTCTCTATAGTTTACCGTGTTATGTCACGTGTCACGCACAGTGAGCCTGGGTTACCTATGCTTAAATCAGTATTGTGCAGGCTCAATATAATAGCCTTGTCAAGCACAACTCCTATTTGTACTTGATTGCCCACTACTTAGGAAATCGCTTAGCAGACGTCGCCAAATCCTCGACCACAGAAATGAAAGTTGTCGTTGAATTTTTACTCGGGCTTCTGTAGGAAATCCCGAGCCAGAACCTCGCCAAAAGGGGGTTCATAGTCCCAGGCGTTCCTTGTGTAGACTGCGGAAACTGAGGACGAGACGCTACATTGCTCATTCTTAACAGAATTCGGTGTTTTGCGCGGAAAGTTTTGGCAAGTATCACGCCTTATACGTTCATCTCGCGTACAAAGATGTCGATATTTTTCAGAAAGGGTCGGTCCTCGAATTATATTCTTGGAAGCCAGCCAGGAAAACTCATGCTCGAAACGCTCTCATGAGATAGCAACTGAACCGATCGCGCGGTACTGACAAAAAATATTTAGAACATCGGCGGTAAAACAAATCATATTGCAGTAAAACGAACTAAATACGAAAACACAGATTGCGAAGATCGCTGACCAGTACTTGGAGGCTCATGGTAAACATTTGTTCAGTCCAGCGAGCAGAAAGCTAACAGCGCCGCCTAAGAGGGACGAAGGTAAGAACATGCAGATTAATCTACCAGCTATTCATTTCCTACAGAAGCCCGGATCTAGGCAGAGGCTAAGTACTCTCACAGAGTCCCCGACATTTGCAATTAATGATTTTGAAGTTAGCCAGGTCACTACTGCAAAATCACTTGGAGTGACCATCGATGACAGACTTGATTGGAATGGCCATATCGAGAAAGTAACAAAGAAAGTCGCTTCTGGTATTGGGGCCATAAAACGAATAAGGCACCTTGTCCCTCAGGCGACCTTACAACTAACATATCAAGCTTTAATACAGCCACACTTTGATTATTGCAACATTGTTTGGGGAAACTGTGGGATAACCTTACGGAATAAGGTTCAAAAGCTACAAAACAGAGCAGCCCGTGTTTTGACCTACTCAAGCTATGACGTAGATGCTGGTCACCTTTTCAAACTTCTAGGGTGGAAAAATCTAGCTTGCCAGCAACAATTTCAAAGAGCTACGATGGTTTACAGGTCTCTGCACGGGTTGGCTCCAAACTATCTTAGTTCTAGATTTGAAAGGCGAGAAGTCGCATATAACCTAAGGGACTCTGAAAATAAACTTAATGTTCCATTACCGCGCACAAACTATTACAAAAACAGCTTCAGCTATAGTGGCGCCATTCTCTGGAACAGTCTTCCTTGTAACTTAAGGGAAGCAGAGTCCCTTGGGCAATTTAAACGATTACTCAAAGAACTGTAAGGCACGGCATTCGTGGAAAGCAGCTTTTTTATTTAAATATTTTTATTATATTTAAATATTTTTATTATATTAGTATTAGGTATTTTTAAAGCTGACGAATTTTGTACCGTGGATAAATAAAGATTTACTACTACTTACTACTACTACTTAAGTGCAACACCCGAGGTCATAAGGCTGCCAACTGCCCAGCCATAGCAAGAAAGTGTTTTCTGTGTGGCAAGCAAGGACACGATGCTAGAAACTGTCGTTCAGGAGGACGAAGATCAGGAGGACAAAGTAAGGATGATAGCCCTGTGCAGCGTGGTCAAGTGAGTGCCAGTTGTCTAGTTCAGCCGCCCGAAGTTAAACCTACTGAAGAAGAAGTTAAGTCTTGTATCAAAGATGACAAGCTACTGTTAGCTACTGTGTCTGAGGATCAGTTTACTGGCGACTTTAATGTTATGCTGTTAATTGACAATACAGCAAGGAAAGTGCCCATCGCAAAGATTGATGTTGATACACCTTATCTCAAGGGCCAAGTGGACGCGCAGTGTGCTCCCGATGCTGTTTATGATTTAATTATTGGTAATGTACCAGACGCTAGAGCCGCTGACGACCCAGACCCAAGCTGGCAAGTTCCTGTACAAGAAGCTTGTGCTGTAACCACGAGAAGTCCAGCCAAGAAAGCTGGAGAACATATTCCGTTGAAGGTACCGGGTACCAAAGGAAGTCCTGTAGTTGATAGAGAAAAGCTCAAGCAGATGCAACGTGATGACAAGAGCTTACAGAAATTTTGGGAGAAAGATGATGTAGTTGTGAGAGGCCAGGCTGAGACTTCATTTGAAGTGAAAGGTGGAGTTCTGTACCGCGTCTACAAGCACCCTTATGTGAACGGAGGTAAGCCCCTGAAGCAGGTTATGCTTCCTGTGCAGCTGAGAAGTCGAATAATGGAACTAGCTCACGGATCGATCATGGGAGGTCACATGGGAATAAAGAAGACGACTGGCAAGATTCAGAGCTCATTCTACTGGCCAGATATTCAGGGGGACGTGACTCGCTATTACAAGTCCTGCGATGTATGTCAGAAGACAGTTAACAAGGGTTCCGTACCGAAGGTTCCCCTGGAGAAGATGCCGTTAATTGACAAACCGTTTAAGGTGGCTGAACACAGTTTTTGATACCTCTGTTTCATTCACATTTTTCTCTAAAACCCTTGATCCTTTGGTCACCAAAAGTAGCAGCAAGCAAGTTAACAACACAAACTTCAACTTTTTGATAATTAAGCTGACGTATGTACCGTTGCCATGGCAACATGATCAAATATAAACAGGTGTTTAGAATCGGTTTTGTTTATTTGCAGAAAATCTAGTCATTAGATTTTCTTTATAATTTGTATGCAACAAGCTTGTAACGATACTCGCAAGTTAGCGCTATTTTAATAATAATTTAACAAACAGATCTTTAATTATCCCTCTTTGAAGGTTCTCTGGCATATCTTGAATTTCCTTTGTTAAAGTTCAATTTTTTTTCAATCCTCCAGTTACTTATTTCCTAAAGTATTTTCGTGCCAAATTTCGTGAAATTCTAATGAGTGGTTCTCGAGAAATAAGCGCCTCCGAGAAGTCAATTTTTCACTCAATCGCACTTTTTTCGACTTACTACGCATGCGCTGCATTTAACTGGGTTCTTTTAGCAACAAAGAAATAGCATTAGCAAGAGCGCGCGCCAAAACTGTGTTCGGCCACCTTAAGAGAGTAGCAATCGACCTGGTTGGACCTATCGGTCCCCCGAGTGAGGACAGTCACAGATATATATTGACATTGGTCGACTTTGCAACCGTTATCCTGAAGCTGTCCCGCTCAAGAACATTGATACTGAAACTGTGGCGGAAGCGTTGGTGAATATCTTTAGTCGTTTGGGAGTGCCTGAAGAGATCTTGAGTGACCTTGGTACGCAGTACGTCTCTGAGTGTATGAAGGAAGTGACGCTAGTTTTGAGCATTAAACAGCTCACTACGACTCCTTATCATCCTATGTGTAATGGCCTGACGGAAAAGTTTAATGGCACTATAAAGAGCATGCTGAAGAGATTGTGCAGCGAATAGCCAAGACACTGGCATCGCTACATCAACCCGCTATTGTTTGTATATCGTGAAGTTCCTCAAGAGTCTACTGGGTTTTCGCCGTTTGAGTTGCTGTATGGAAGAGCTGTCAGAGGGCCGATGTTTATTCTTAAAGAGCTTCGGACGAAAGAGCTAGAGGAGCCTGAAGTAAAGAATAGCTACCAGTATGTGCTTGAGCTACGTGAGAAGCTGGAAGATACTCTCAAGCTGGCGCACACCGAACTTCAGAAAGCTCAGAACAAAGGCAAGCACTATTATGACCGTAAGACTAAAGTCAGGAAGTTTGTACCAGGAGACAAAGTGTTAGTGCTGCTACCGACTGACCATAACAAGCTCCTAATGCAGTGGAAAGGTCCATTTGAGGTTAGTGCTGTAGTGGGTCTAAATGATTTTAAAGTGAGAGTCAAAGGAAAAGAGAGAGTTTACCATGCAAAGTATTTTGAGCGAGAGGATTCTGTGCTCGTTGGAGCAGTTGCTGTTGAAGTGGCGCGAACATTTGTAAGAGCGGACATGTTGAAAATGAAGTAGAAGAAACTGACCCTGTGGATAGTGTTGATTTTCTGGAGATTGGTGGTTATGTCGCTAAAGAGTTAGTCAAAGATGTGGCCATAAGAGATAACCCTTCTGTTAAGCAGAGTACAGGAATAACTTAAGAGACATTGGACTACCTCCGCTCTTAGTACTATTCAATTAATTTTTCGTTGTTAGTAGAAATTTAAGAAATTTCTTCACAAGAGGGGGTTATGTTACAAAAAATTGTGGCGTGACTTGTGTCACTTGGAACATTCGAGTATATGCTAATTTGATCTAGAAGTTTCTTGCATATTTAATTAGCCTTGTCACGGTGACTAAGCAATTTATTTTAGTCGTTTACGTCTGCTGCTGTAAATAATTTATATTGTAATGTTACTTTATTCAGTCGAGACGGAAAGTTCTTGAACGTTTTGCTGTTAAGTATATAAGTAAATGGGTGTACTGTTTAGATGGTTTTATTTCTCAGAGGTGATAAGAGAATAATCTCGTGAGTCAGTAGTGTTTACTGAAGTGTGACGAAGGTCGCGTGTAATTGACAGAGGTCGTGTTTGTGAAGTGTAACAGAGAGGTTATGTGGATATCCAGGCAGATGACATGTGTTTATACAAGAGTGACGGAAGTCAAGTGTGGTTACAAGCCTGGCGTGTGCTTGTTGTGAAGTCCTGTGTGGAAATACTGCGTTCGTGTGGAATAAATATCCTTGTACTGTTTTCCAACATCCCTGAGTTCTGTTTGGACTACAAACTACCTACCACTAAAAACATCGAACTTGCAACATTCGGGGATAAATAGTTTCTCTCAAACGGTTAGGAAAATTGATGGAGATAGGAAATTTGGAAGATTTGATGTTGTTTTAAAATTACAATCAAAAATTGGTAAACATAGAACAAACAGTTGTCCGCCACCAACCTGGGTTTGCCTTTTGGGAGAAAACAACTGTCTGGTGGTGTTTAATCCCTCTTTAGACTTTCTAAAATATCACTTAAAGTCAGGTAGTCTCCTACCTTAAGCAGTTTTATTTAAATTTTCTGACGAGTATTTCTAATCAGCTTTTACCGTAGAGTTACTACACCTACGTATCTAACTACTTTATAGTGTAAATAGAGAACTGAAATGAATTGAATTGTATAAAAACACCAAAGCCAGCAGTATTAGAAA
>JAHPZR010009021.1:7500-12500 GCA_019787425.1 Platygyra sinensis | reverse complement strand
ATAACAACGGTGGGAGGTGAAAAGGATTCTCCAGGTTCCGCCTGTGGACCAGGTGTCCCCCTGGGACCCGGGACTCCTATCCTTTTTTTGTCCCCTTTTAGACCCTTCGGCCCCATTATTCCCTGTTTTCCCTTAGGACCCGGTGTCCCCTCATTTCCTTGCTCCCCCTTAGAGCCTTTTGGCCCTAACGTACCTAATGATGATGACAATATAATGACAATGACAATGATAATGACAACGACAACGACAATGACAATGACAATGACAATGACAATAATTATGATAATTATAATGACAATAGTAATGATAATGACAATGACAATGATAATGATAATGATAATGATAATGATAATGATAATGATAATGATAATGATAATGATAATGATAATGATAATGATAATGATAATGATAATGATAATGATAATGATAATGATAATGATAATGATAATGATAATGATAATGATAATGATAATGATAATGATAATGATAATGATAATGGTAATGGTAATGGTAATGGTAATGGTAATGGTAATGGTAATGGTAATGATAATGACAGTGACAGTGACAGTGACAGTGACAGTGTCAATGTCAATGACAATGACAATGACAATGACAATGACAATGATAATGATAATGATAATGATAATGATAATGACAATGATAATAATAATTAGCATTTATTGAATGAGGCTGCCGGAGTAGGCTTAAAGGAGTTTCGCCATTTCGCCATTAATGTTCTGAGTAAGTTCTGTAGAATGAGCATATAACTTTTCCATCCATTACATTTTTTCGAAGTTACGCATTTAAACGTTTGCTGGATTTTCCCTTTCAGATTTAACTGCTCATCGTTTCATGTGTTTTCATGTTCTTTTCCAAAATTTCTATGCTTATTACATGCAGTTAGCTATTTGTCTTCTTTTGAACACTGCAAAAATGATTGCTTTTGATGCATGGGTCATGAATAACGGTGCACGTCCAGCCATCAGGGTCGGGTTGTTCAAAGCCCGATTAAGCTAACCCAGGGTTAGCAAGAATTTTTATTTCAGTTTTGTAACTTTTTGGTGAGGTGTTCTGTTTATATTGTTTAGCCTTCAGTTCTGACCTGTAGTAATCTCAAACTACACCAAACGTTAGACGCGAAAAACATTTTTAAATAAGAAAACGAAGTGCTTCAGTTAACGTTTAACCCTGGGTTAACATTAACTGGCTTTCGAACAACCCGGCCCTGGTTTAGATATGTTGATGACACTTTCACCTTGTTTCACAATAAGGAAGCCGCTGTTCAATTCCTTTCTTCTCTCAATAGCCGGCACAAGAACATTCAATTCACCATTGAATTTGAACAGGACCAAGAGATTCCTTTTCTTGATGTTCTCATCAAACGCCATCTTAACAACTCTTTTTCCACTTCCATCTACCGAAAGAAAACGTTCACTGGTCTCTACACTCAATGTGATTCTTTCACACCTCGGAAATACAATATTAACCTCATCGGCACTCTTACTTATCGTTGTCTGCGAATTTGTTTACCACCCTGTCTGCTGCAGTCTGCTTTAGATGACCTCAAGAGACATTTGCCACGCAATGGGTACTCCCGTGGTATTATTTCTTATAACATGAACTATGTAGCCAAAAAACACCAAAACAAGCCTAAGGATATCATTAAAGTGCCCAAAAAGTAATTTATTATTGTTATGCCCTATCTAGGTACTCAAAGTAAAATTGTCACTCAACAGCTTAAGTCATGTAATTACAAGTTCTATGGTTGTTTTAATCCTAAGATTATTTTCAGAAATACTCGCCGAATTAAGTCTTTTTTCCTCTATAAAGACAGACTCAGCCGCTCCCTTAGGTCTAAAGTAGTTTATAGGGCTAGCTGCTGAGATTGTGATGATTGCTATATTGGGAAAACAAAACGTCGATTACATGTCAGGAAAACAGAACATTTTAAAGCACTGACGAGTAACAGCCATTACTCGGCCATTGCTGATCATATGACCCAAACAGGCCACAGGATAAAATGGGATCACTTTGATATTTTAGCCACTGGACAGTGTGATACACATTGTAAAATTAAGGAAGCCTTGCTGATACGCGATTTAAAACCAGCGCTTAATGAAAATATTGGCAGTGAGAAACTTCTTCTCTACTAGCTATTTATAGTTTTCCAGCAGACTTAACTAGGTCTGTTTATTTCATTTACTTTTTCATTGCCATTACTTTCCTTATTTGGTATTAGTCTTCGCGTTTAAGTTTAATTGTAGTTTAGGTAACCGTTACTTCTGAAGATGTATGTTGGAGCATACGAAACGTCAAGTTCATAGATGAAAGTTTTTACAACTTGCGTTGTCTCGTTACGTTTATAACCGCAGTTTGTTTGCTATTTTTGTTTTTGATCAGTTATTGCAGAAATATCTTTTCTCGAGTAAGCCCTGGCATAGGACAGCAGGTGGCAGATTTATTCAGCCCGTGTCAGGTTACAACACAGTTCTATAGCAAACAAGGATTTTTTTATTTTTTTGTATCTTTTAGTCCCTCCTTTCGCGTGTTTCTCGCCCCCAGGATTTCACGCGGCCATTTTTTCGGGGTTCATTCCCGTCACGCACGACGGACTATGCGAAAGAGGGACTACTCGTAGTGTATCTTGCGGGGAGTAGGAAAGCCAATTCAAAATGACTTCAAGTTGCTCTTGAGAAGTACAATACAGTCAATTCTTGCTTCACCCGATGACATCGGATCGGACAGAGAATTAGACTATTTAGTCCAGGGAAAAGCTTTTGAGTTTGTTGTCGAATGTTTAGAAAATGACAATCATATTTTTCTTGTTGTTTGAAAAATGTGCGTTTTGCGTTCTCGAATGAATGGCGTTCGTCACAAGCAAAACATACTACTTCCGCATAATATAAGAGTTAAGTAGGAGCCCAATGGGCTCCTGAGTTAACATAGGGTTGACATATATAATAATACTCGAATTTAAAAGTTGGCACCATACAAAACCGATGAGACTGCTTATAGTTATTAAATAGACAACTTAGTTCAGTCTTAGCTAACCAGTTAGAAAATGCCGCGTTGTTCACTGGACCTTGTGTGAATATGAATGATAACCAGAAAGTGTCTTTCTCCCTCGGCAGGGGGTCGGTAGGTTAAGGTACTAATCATGGACATCAATCGGCAGCAAGAGACGTAAATAAGTAAAAAGATATCAACAGCATTGTAATGTTCGGCTTTGCTCAGGTCTGGGTCTGACTCCACTAACTAGAAAATTCCAAACTCTTCTGTTATCGATATCACTCGACGACTGACGGTTTCCATAGAGTTTACAGTCGGGTGCTGTTGACATAAACATGATCCCACAACGCTATTATTGAGCATGATCAGTTGCATGATGTCTAAAGTTTATCATTTCAACCTTTCTAATCGTCGAAATGTCCTTGATTGTACGACCTTATTTCTCTTTACATTTCCAACAACTCTGGCAACGAATGAGCCTAACAAACATCTACACCGCACCACTAATCTTATTCTTAGACGTACTCGTTTCGTAATCTTAATGTACTTGCTTTGTTTTATGTTAGTTTATTTCTATTTATTGTAAAGTAGTGTTTTCTCTGTTATTTATTCCATCTATAGACAATCCTTGTATTTGTAAAATGTCTTTAGATCTCCCCGCCTCGATTAGTTTATAAGCTATTTGCGGTGGGAAACTAATGTAATTACTTGTATTTCTAATTTTTAATAAAAAAATTTTGTTGTTGTTGTTAAAAAAAAAAACTGAGGACGAAAACTTATACCTTACTCTGAGAGTAACAAAGGTTTCACTGAGAAATTCAACTTCATGATGGCTGGATATTGGCCACGTTATTATTTTTTTGCGTGTTTATACACTGGGACGGAGTCGAGGTCCATAAACTCGTGAAAAAAGAACGAGGCCAATATCCAGACATCTTGACCGAAACAAGGGATTCATTATATGGCTTTGGAGGAAATTTCTCTCCCGGGACACGGTGGGTAGTCTCGCGTGCGATCAAGATAGCTCCACCTTGCCCGCCGGGTAGCCAATCACAGCGAGTGATTTGGTACATCTTGCCCGCTCATGGAGCTAGCCATATAATAATTAACAATAATAAAGCGACGTTAAAAGTAAGCTCCATATTAAAACAAGTACAATGCTTATTATGAAGGAGAGAACTCATTCAAGTCATCTTTAACAAGCCTAGAAAACGCTGCGAAGTTGTTCACGGAACCACGTGGTATATTAACCATGATAACAAGGAAGTGTTGATCCCTGGGAGGGTGGATAAGGTGCTATAAGCAGGAACAGAGAAAATATCAATAAGTAATAGATGAAAATAACTGAGTTAAAAATCGATCAACAACTTCGTAATTTTCAGCGATCCTAAAGTCTGGGTTTGACTCCATCAAATAAAAAATTCCAAACTCTTCTGTTATCAATATCTCTCGACGACTGAAGATCTCAATAAGCTTCTATAGAGTTTACAGTTTTCCGCAAAGACTCAAAACGTCGGTGCTGTTGACATGTATTATGACCCCAGAGATAACTGCTCCTCAGAAAACAAATGCCGCGATCTTTTTAAGTCTCGTCTCGCTGTTTTTCCGTTTTGATCTTATGTGTTCCTGTAGTGTTGAATACTTAAGACGAGGGGACTGAAAATATCGAGAATTAATTTTCAAAACTCAAATTACGGATTTCTTCATATTTTGCTAGGAGATACCCTTTGGTGAACTATTTTCGAAAATGAAACCAAAACTTGCCTGAGAGTTTTTGGTTTCGAGAAATCCAACAAAAAGTAGAATTGCGGTTTTAGCTCTGCTGCCGGCATGAAATTTAGTTGAAAACTTGTGCATATTCACATCGTTCTCAGTGAACAACGACTCGATGTAGTTAAATTATCTGTTACATGTATATTTGGCATCTCGAAAGCAACACAAATCTATAAAAATATTGCCAAGAAGTGCACTTTCACTTCGGATCAGAAGCA
>JAHPZR010009021.1:0-5000 GCA_019787425.1 Platygyra sinensis | reverse complement strand
CAAAGAAAACTAGCAGCAGGAAAACACGGTTACCTTGCATCGAAAAACAAATATATTTTAATGTTACAAATTTTAAAAAGCCAAATTCACATACATTTAGTATAAAACAGCAATTTGCTTAAATGCGACGTTTATTCAAGGAGAGCGCTAAATCAAATAAATACGATAAGAGATTTCACTTCTGCTTTCTAATTAAATCAAGATGTAAGCAAAAGTCTCAGCAGTAAAAATAGAAACCAACAGGGACTAGAGCTCTGACATGGCAGGCTCCAAATATTGTGCTGAATTCCATTACCTTGCCGGTGCGCCATATGGGCAGTAACACTTGTAAAGAAAAATTAAAAAGGGTCTATTTTTAAAGCAAAATAGGAAATGAACTCTGGGCTGCTTAAATTACATTCATCGTCAGTCTCCGCCAGTCTTCGTGTTGTTAGGATGTAAATATCAAAAACCATTGCGCGAATATAATTAAACTGCCTGGGCACACGCATCAAAGAGTCTAGTTTGTTTTACGTGCCTAAATGACCGCAACCGATCAAAGTTTTAATTAAACTAAATGTCTAACAGGCAAATCTTTTTGGTAAATTAAACTAAACAGATCTCCGGTTTGCCTAAATAGCACTATCATAAGTTACCCTGAACATAGCAATTCAGTTAGTTTATATGGCGCTCCAATTAGCCTATTGAAACTTAAATTTCATTAAGATTTAAAATTTTCTGCGCGTTCTGGCAGCAACCTTCGGCGCAATGGCCCACTCGTTATGAGTGTCGCTTTCCATGCGATCAACACGAGTTCGATTCCTTTTGGTGACTACTGTTAAAGATGTTTTTTACTTTCTTTTACTTCATAAAAAAAAATTACTACGTCTCAATGCTAGTCATTTAGTTTATTTAAACCATGACCGGCTGCCGGTAGTATAGCCATACCGTTTGTTTCAAAAGCTAACAATAACTTCGCGGTAACATATCACATTCCTATTTGTGAATAAGCAAACATTACGCAGTCCTATTTAATGAATTGGAGCAACCAGACTGCATTACAAGAAACGCTGCGATCGATCAATTCCCAACTGATCTCCTTTGTCACATCGTGAATACTCGAAGAAGTTGTAAAAAGATCAAATAGCCAAACAGAATGTTTCCAAATCGAACTTAAAAGATGCAATCGATAAATAATAATATTAGTAAAGAGTGAAATTACCATTTTCTTGAATAGAACAAATAGATTGACTAACCAACCGTAAAAAAGAACCAGAGTGACACAAAACCGTAAAATGAAAATCTTTCGCACTCCCGCAATTGACTACTCATATCGCGTCAGTGGGTTTCAACTAAGGTTCGTTCAATATAGTCAGATCGTTCAACAATATAGTACTCGCGTCCCAGAATATCGTAATGAGATGCAAATGTCGGATAGAAAACTCTACTTATTGCCTCATCCAAAAAAATTCTCTATTCGCCAAATGGAACGAATCGATCAAATAGACAAGCTTCAACCCGGGTCCCAGAATATCGTAAAATATTTTTAAGTGTCGCTAATGAGATGCAAATGTCGGATAGAAAACTCTACTTGTCGGATCGTCCAAAAATTTCTCTATTCGCCAAATAGAACGAATCGGTCAAATAGACAAACTTCCACCCGGGTCCCAGAATATCGTAAAATATTTTTAAGTGTCGCTAATGAGATGCAAATGTCGGATAGAAAACTCTACTTGTCGGATCGTCCAAAAATTTCTCTATTCGCCAAATAGAACGAATCGGTCAAATAGACAAGCTTCAACCCGGGTCCCAGAATATCGTAAAATATTTTTAAGTGTCGCTAATGAGATGCAAATGTCGGATAGAAAACTCTACTTGTCGGATCGTCCAAAAATTTCTCTAGTCGCCAAGTAGAACGAATCAGTCAAATAGACAAGCTTCCACCCGGGTCCCAAAATATCGTCAAATATTTTTAACTGTAGCTAATGAGATGCACATGTCGGATAGAAAACTCTTCTTGTCGGATCGTCCAAAAAATTCTCTATTGTTATCGTGTCGTTTCGGTAGGACAGCTAACTTTTGACTGCCGCTCGTACTGCGGGCGCAGCTGCCGTATGCAAGGTGATATGAACGAGTGGAAACAGCATTCGGTGAACAAGTGGAAAGAAGTAAAAGCGGAACCAGAGTCAACGAAATATTTGTTTCGTTTACTTTTTTTTTTTTTGAACATTTGACTCAAGTCTACATAGGCACGTTTACAAATCCTTTGAGATGATGTGCGGTGGTTATTCCTCAAGGACCAAATGTAAACATCTGTCGCCAAAGTTAAGGACCAGAACAAATTGTATGTTCCAAAGAACTTTACATACCATTTTAGAGCTTTTTGAACGTTAGCCCTATTCTAGAAAGGAAAAAACGCTAACACAAAATAAACTGTCAATTGTCGAACACCATCTCACGTTTCAAGTCCTGCTAACTATTATTGTCAACAACGTGGAAACGACACGCATATTCTCAATTGACGTAGATAAATGGAAGGAGTAAACTGAAATGGAACTCGCAGAATCAACGGCATTTTCTTTATCTTGGTGTTTTTATTACTTCTAACATTTGATTTCCCAAAGAACCAAATGCACTTCCGATGCAGTTTATTTCTGAACACTGACGTAACCACTAAAAAAACCCAATTCAATTGCCCTTTTTAGAAGATTCACGCAAGATAAAATCTTCTATCACTTTCGAGCTTCTCTCAGATCACTGATAGATATAGATGACATCAATATCGTGTTCGTTTTCTACGCTGGTTAACCAAAACTCCAGCTGTGGTCAGACTGCCACTTCAGCAAGTTGTATTTCTCTCGGCGAATGCCAAAGAGATGTTTCTTATCCTAAACGTATTTGGCGACGCCAATACAGACAGCGAGATGAAATTAATCCTCGCTCGCGCAGGTGAGCATGCATCGACTTTTATAACATTTTTCATTAATCTTATTTATTTTATAAATACTAAAAACGTCAAGTCTGGGCTCTTTTTTATTTTTTGTCGACTTAGGGTTTTAGACTTAATTCGTAACATCTTTATATTCTGCCACTTTCGGCATCAACTTTTGTACAAGACTCTTTTTTTCCTAATTCATTTTTGGCTATATACAAATAACGAGGGGATAAATCGATAGAAATAACCATAATTTGACAATGACAACATTCAAATGCTTTCCATTGAAACAAAGGGATATTCCATGAGGATGAGTCACATAAGACTTTGACGATCTGTCCAATCCATCGGGATATCTACGGTGTCCGTTGACGGTGCAATAAAAGAAGCTGTGCTGTTCCTAGCGAAGTGGCTGTCCACAAGACAAAGGCCAAAGGCGACAGGTGGATAGACTTCACCCAGTCGGCTGTTATATTCCATCACTCTAGTACTCTTGTACCCATTGGAAGTCGTAAGTGTTTTTATAAACGTCCTCTCTACTATACCGGTTTTGCCAAAGTAAGGCAAGCGGTGAAAGGTAAACAAACTCTTCAGTCGCCCTACGAAAACTATTCTACTTTTTTGCCTTCCCCAATCTCCCCAGCTCAGTTCCTTTTCAGATAGCGAATGTTTACAAGATACCAGCACAATGTTAAAACGCGCGCGCCGAAAGTTGACAATAAGCGAAAAAAAAAAAAATTGATGCGAGTTAAAATGTCCCCCCATAAAATCCAGCAGTAGTATGTTTTTTTTTGTTTTTTCACTGCCGTTATCGTTATGATCGATACACGCATATGCAATGCCATTTTTCTTGCAATAAAGAGCGCCATCGCCTTAAGGAAAGGTCCGCCATAAAAAAAAATAATGTCCGGTTGACGTTCTGTTTTTGTTTAATTAATCATAGCAATCTGTAGGCGATGTAGGCAGCACTTATCAGAGTTATGGAACGAGTTGGAAATGGAAAAGCCGACGACTATCGGGGGAGCTCAATCAAGAGATGAATCATCGGAAAGTGCTGAGACTTTCTCACCCGAAATGTGTGAAGAAGAAGACCCTCCAGACCCAAGTGAGCTCGAGCAGATCGATATACTGGAAAAGGTAACAAAAAAACTACTTTATTTTTTTAATAGCGACAGTTAACTTAAGGTGGCCGAACACAGTTTTCAAGTGCCCATACCTAATTTACCATAACTTTTAAACTATTTATTCTTTGGCGCCCATTTTTTTTGCAAGAGTCAAGGTTAACCACAGAAATATTTATTCTTGCATTTTTACTAGGGTGTGTGCTGTTGCCATGGCAACGGGACTGGTTAAAAACAAGGCTTAAATAATGTTTTTTGTTTATTTAAAGAAAATCCAGTCGTTAGATTGTTTTCATATTTTGCACATTAAGAATTGACATTAAATCCCTTCTGTCAACTCGGTTGTAATAAAATTTTGACTTAGGCGATTTTCGTAATTCGCCGTTAATCGTTTTCTGTATTATTAAAACTTCCCTATGTCAAAATTCAGATTTTTTTTGATAGATCATTCACGTGGTCTCTGATCTATTTTTCTGCCAAATTTCTTGAAATTCTAACGACTGGATCGTTAGAAATCGGCATGTTTCTGCTAAAGCAATCGGTCTCAATTTTTTGAGCAACTGCGCATGCGTTGCATTTAACTGGGTTCTTTCGGTAACAAACAAAAGCTGAAAATTGCTGGGTTCTTTGCAACGTTACCTTTTGTAACATATCTTTATAATAAAAGACTAAAGCCATCAATACGCTGCATTCAATTATGGAGAAAAATAGCACAGATAGTGCGGGTGTTGAGTAAATAAAATGATCGCTCTACTGACGGCTTGTTTGTTCTTTGAAATCCTTGTGCACGTGCTAAACATTGCATCAGCAAAAGCACGCGCGAAAACTGTGTTCGGCCACCTTAATTCGTGTATATTTTAAAGCGGTTTAATTTCTACGTTTATTATATTTTATTATTATTTCTCCGTCCGTAATCGCAACTATTTAATCCCAATTATTTCCCATCAGGAAAGGGATAGCAATGG
>JAHPZR010009015.1:27500-35000 GCA_019787425.1 Platygyra sinensis | reverse complement strand
CGGACGTTTTGTTTTCACCCCTATTAGTTTTCCTGGCGGGGGCAACTGCCCCCCCTGCCCCCCCGCTATGTACGGCCCTGGCAACTCCCGTTTTGTATGCCATTTGTAGGCTGGGAACTGATAGATGTCAAGTCGCAGTACGTGGGGCGTCAATACTCTTTTTCTTCGGCCATCGTAGCTTAATGTTTGTCACCGCAGTTTGTCTGTTATTTCTTATGAAACGTCAAGTTTAGTCTAAAATTGCGTTGGTGTATAAAGCCTATCACTGCTGTTTGTGTTATATTTAGTTAAGGCTACGATGGCCTAGGAATCTTTTATTTGTTGGTTAGAGGAGTACTATAAGTTTTTACGTTGACTCTATATTTTTTGCACTTTCTCGAACTGTTACCGACAGCTTAAGTTTTCGCTGACGTAGTGACGAGTGAGTTCACACCCACCTGAACCTAAGCATCACGCCTTCCTAACGGAGGAGCCTTACACTCAGACGAGGTTACATCCAGGTTGGCTCACAGATGTTCTAGCCTCTTCCAAGTTGGGGCGCTGCGCGAAAAAACGACGGGGCGAAAAAAGAAGAGCGAGGCTTGGCGAGAGGGCCGAACGAACGCCTGTGGGTTTGTGGGCGACTCTGTTGCCAAACTTACAAATGCTAGCTAATTTGGTTTTATCAACTGGGTTGATAATTAATTGGCCACCGTAAGAGATTCGGAAGCTGACGTTTCGAGCCCTTCGGCGGATTCGCTCCGATGAAGGGCTAACGCTCGAAACGACAGCTTTTTCCGTTAACCCAGTTGATAACCAAATTATCTTGTAATACTCCCCACCAACACAGCACAAATGGGGGTCTGGAACCTAGACAGAAAACAACTGCAATTAATAGAAATTTAAGACGTTTCAAACGGAAACTGTCTGTAAAGGGACAATGAAAAGGCTTTCTAATAGAGTAAAAGCTTTTCACTGCTGCCATTTATACAGTATAAATAGCTTTTCAAAAAATTTGTAACCGTTATTCTTTTGAAAATGTATGTTGACTAGCATACGAAACGTCAAGATTATAAAATGAAAGTTTTCAATATGTTTATCACCGCTGTTTGTTTTATCTTTTTAAACAATTTTTCTTGCTTCAGTCTTTCAAAATCAAAAGGAAACCAATGAACTTACTTCTGAGTGGTTAATCTTAGTAGTCAACAAAATTCGTTTTACTCAGCAAATAACCATTCATAATGACCCTTTTCATCCGGGGCTAATTTGACGTTATTGTCACACAGTACGCCTGGTTGCCTAGCAACATTACCAGCATGAGTTATTTGCTCAGACGGGAGGTCGCCATTACCTGACCTTGTTCCTCCAACTGCAAAATTAACGAGCTTTTAATAAATCAACAGAAGGTTTTCATTAAAAAACCAGCAGAACTGTGATTGGCTGATTGTCCTTGTGTTTGTAAAATGCCACCTGTTACCACAACCTCTATGCCTTGACATGTTTGCAAAACCTACATTAGTGAAAAAGAACTGTGCGTATAACGTATTTTATTACGATAATTTTGAATAATGTTACTCGAAATTCCTAACTGAAGAAAATTAAAAGCATTTTGATTTCCAACACGAACACTCTTCGTTTAACATCTTACTATGACAAACTTAATTTCCGTCCATAGTTCAAAACTGGTTATTATGACGGCGGGGAAAATATACGTACCACAAGCTTTTCGTCATCTAATCAGAAGAAGTCTTAATACTGAAGCAGCACTGGCTTCCGTGCGTGAGAGTTTGATATGACACTGCTTACTTTTCGCTCCCCCGCAAAATTATGATGCGGAATTTAATAATAGCACTTGCGACTTCACTAGCTAATACATAAATTATTTACAACACATACCCCCAACAGTTGCTAAAGGAGTTAACGTATTTCATATTAAATTAATCAGCAAGGCACGAACGCAACGAAAGAGCCATTCGACACATTTTTTTATATATAGATGGACGATTTTCATCGCATTTATTCCTGTTAGGGAAAGGAAAACGATCGTTTCCAATTTCTCACCCACGGTGGAAGGCATATTTTACCTTAGTTTTTATTCCCATGGCTACAAAGCGAACAAGCTAATAATAGTGTAAATTGCAGCGCAAAATTACAAGTGCTTCAGTTTGTACGGAGCAAAGTCTACAGCTATGAGACGTTGGAAGACCTGGGAAAGTTTAGCAGTTGAAGATTATTTCGATGATGTTACGCAACCAGTTCGTTGGAATTCATTGGACAAACTGAACAGATTGCCAAGCGATGGACTTGTCGCTGAAGGACTCAAAGTTCCGCAGAAACCCAAGAGAAACGATGGCGTTTTAAACGACCCGGCTCTGTTGTGTGGTGTGTGCAAACAATTTTTCCACCAGCCTAAACTGCTGCGATGCCTCCATAGCTTCTGTAAAAGTTGTATCGAGAGTCTCGCAGGAAATGTGTCCGGTAGAGAAGGCATTGTTGTTTGCCCTATATGCTCTTCACCGAGTGAACTTGGCAGCAAAGGAACTGACGAGCTGCCGGTGAATTTTCTCATCGCCGTCGAACTCAAGAATCGAAATTATGCCGTTGAAGAAAAGAAAGCACCGATCAAATGCGGAAACTGTGAAGACAATGCGGAAGCTACAGGCCAATGCAACGAGTGCGCCGAATTTTTGTGCGACAAGTGTACCTCTGCGCATAGAAGAGTGCGTGTTACAAGAGAACATCAAATTATCTCCTTAAATGAGCTAACGACTAATGACGAAGAGAACAATAATTTGTGCAGCCGCGATAATTGCTCGGATCACAGCGGCGAAGAACTGACGTATTTCTACCAAACGTGCAACAAGCTAATCTGCCGTGAGTGCACGGTAGTGAGTCACCCAAAAACTACGCACGCGTTCGAGCCGCTAAAAGACGCGGCCAGTAAACACAGGCAAGAGATAACCGCACTGCTAGACGCGATTAAAATGAGGAATCCGTTCGTAAAAAGAGCTTTGTTGGAGATAGAAGAGGCAGGTGGGGACATCCCACGACATGCTCTTGCGATTGAGGAACAAATTAAGGGCTCGACGACACGGTACATTAGAGCACTAAAAGAACGCGAGGAACAGCTATTAGACGATCTGGGAGCCATGAGAGAATACAAAGCAACATTGCTAGAACAACAAAAGGAACGCCTGTACAAAGGAATCAGGGATATTGAGAGCAACTGTGAACTAATTGAAAAAATGCTACAAGAAGGAAATGCCGTCGAAATCGCCAGGGTAAAAGATTTCATGGCCGGGCGATTGCGCAACTTGACAGACATGATGCAAGACATGTCGCCAACGGAAGGACCAGATTTTGATTACGTAACTGAAGAGGAGCTGCTGTTTGGCATCATTAAACGAGGCGGCAAGATTGAAAGCAGCACCAGGCCTCCCGCCGTGCGTCTCATCGGGGAGGGCCTGTACAACGCCGCGGTTGGCAAGACTTCAAGCTTCACTCTGGCCGTGCGGGAAGACGCACAGATCAACAAACATGACCTGGATATACGAATCGAAACTCCCGATCTTGTCATTCTAACTTGTAACGTAAAGGAGCACAGTTCACGCCTTTACACGCTCAGTTACACGCCGAGAATTCACGGAGAGCACGTGATCACGGTCCTTGCAAAAAGGAAAGGAAGTGGAAGAAAGCCCTTTACACTGTGAATGTCAAAAAAGGGACCACATGTGGCTTCGCGACGAAATCTCTTTCCATCTCTCTCTTACACACCACGGCGGAGGTGTGAAAGAGAGAGATGGAAAGAGATTTCGTCGCGAAGGCAACATTTGCCCTGGGGGGGGGGGAGGGGGGACATTCACCCAGTGTAAAGGGCTTTTTTTCTTCCACTTCCCTTTCCTTTTGCAAGGGACCGTGATCACGTGCTCTCCGTGAATTCTCGGCGTGTAACTGAGCGTGTAAAGGCGTGAACTGTGCTCCTTTACGTTACAAGTTAGAATGACAAGATCGGGAGTTTCGATTCGTATATCCAGGTCATGTTTGTTGATCTGTGCGTCTTCCCGCACGGCCAGAGTGAAGCTTGAAGTCTTGCCAACCGCGGCGTTGTACAGGCCCTCCCCGATGAGACGCACGGCGGGAGGCCTGGTGCTGCTTTCAATCTTGCCGCCTCGTTTAATGATGCCAAACAGCAGCTCCTCTTCAGTTACGTAATCAAAATCTGGTCCTTCCGTTGGCGACATGTCTTGCATCATGTCTGTCAAGTTGCGCAATCGCCCGGCCATGAAATCTTTTACCCTGGCGATTTCGACGGCATTTCCTTCTTGTAGCATTTTTTCAATTAGTTCACAGTTGCTCTCAATATCCCTGATTCCTTTGTACAGGCGTTCCTTTTGTTGTTCTAGCAATGTTGCTTTGTATTCTCTCATGGCTCCCAGATCGTCTAATAGCTGTTCCTCGCGTTCTTTTAGTGCTCTAATGTACCGTGTCGTCGAGCCCTTAATTTGTTCCTCAATCGCAAGAGCATGTCGTGGGATGTCCCCACCTGCCTCTTCTATCTCCAACAAAGCTCTTTTTACGAACGGATTCCTCATTTTAATCGCGTCTAGCAGTGCGGTTATCTCTTGCCTGTGTTTACTGGCCGCGTCTTTTAGCGGCTCGAACGCGTGCGTAGTTTTTGGGTGACTCACTACCGTGCACTCACGGCAGATTAGCTTGTTGCACGTTTGGTAGAAATACGTCAGTTCTTCGCCGCTGTGATCCGAGCAATTATCGCGGCTGCACAAATTATTGTTCTCTTCGTCATTAGTCGTTAGCTCATTTAAGGAGATAATTTGATGTTCTCTTGTAACACGCACTCTTCTATGCGCAGAGGTACACTTGTCGCACAAAAATTCGGCGCACTCGTTGCATTGGCCTGTAGCTTCCGCATTGTCTTCACAGTTTCCGCATTTGATCGGTGCTTTCTTTTCTTCAACGGCATAATTTCGATTCTTGAGTTCGACGGCGATGAGAAAATTCACCGGCAGCTCGTCAGTTCCTTTGCTGCCAAGTTCACTCGGTGAAGAGCATATAGGGCAAACAACAATGCCTTCTCTACCGGACACATTTCCTGCGAGACTCTCGATACAACTTTTACAGAAGCTATGGAGGCATCGCAGCAGTTTAGGCTGGTGGAAAAATTGTTTGCACACACCACACAACAGAGCCGGGTCGTTTAAAACGCCATCGTTTCTCTTGGGTTTCTGCGGAACTTTGAGTCCTTCAGCGACAAGTCCATCGCTTGGCAATCTGTTCAGTTTGTCCAATGAATTCCAACGAACTGGTTGCGTAACATCATCGAAATAATCTTCAACTGCTAAACTTTCCCAGGTCTTCCAACGTCTCATAGCTGTAGACTTTGCTCCGTACAAACTGAAGCACTTGTAATTTTGCGCTGCAATTTACACTATTATTAGCTTGTTCGCTTTGTAGCCATGGGAATAAAAACTAAGGTAAAATATGCCTTCCACCGTGGGTGAGAAATTGGAAACGATCGTTTTCCTTTCCCTAACAGGAATAAATGCGATGAAAATCGTCCATCTATATATAAAAAAATGTGTCGAATGGCTCTTTCGTTGCGTTCGTGCCTTGCTGATTAATTTAATATGAAATACGTTAACTCCTTTAGCAACTGTTGGGGGTATGTGTTGTAAATAATTTATGTATTAGCTAGTGAAGTCGCAAGTGCTATTATTAAATTCCGCATCATAATTTTGCGGGGGAGCGAAAAGTAAGCAGTGTCATATCAAACTCTCACGCACGGAAGCCAGTGCTGCTTCAGTATTAAGACTTCTTCTGATTAGATGACGAAAAGCTTGTGGTACGTATATTTTCCCCGCCGTCATAATAACCAGTTTTGAACTATGGACGGAAATTAAGTTTGTCATAGTAAGATGTTAAACGAAGAGTGTTCGTGTTGGAAATCAAAATGCTTTTAATTTTCTTCAGTTAGGAATTTCGAGTAACATTATTCAAAATTATCGTAATAAAATACGTTATACGCACAGTTCTTTTTCACTAATGTAGGTTTTGCAAACATGTCAAGGCATAGAGGTTGTGGTAACAGGTGGCATTTTACAAACACAAGGACAATCAGCCAATCACAGTTCTGCTGGTTTTTTAATGAAAACCTTCTGTTGATTTATTAAAAGCTCGTTAATTTTGCAGTTGGAGGAACAAGGTCAGGTAATGGCGACCTCCCGTCTGAGCAAATAACTCATGCTGGTAATGTTGCTAGGCAACCAGGCGTACTGTGTGACAATAACGTCAAATTAGCCCCGGATGAAAAGGGTCATTATGAATGGTTATTTGCTGAGTAAAACGAATTTTGTTGACTACTAAGATTAACCACTCAGAAGTAAGTTCATTGGTTTCCTTTTGATTTTGAAAGACTGAAGCAAGAAAAATTGTTTAAAAAGATAAAACAAACAGCGGTGATAAACATATTGAAAACTTTCATTTTATAATCTTGACGTTTCGTATGCTAGTCAACATACATTTTCAAAAGAATAACGGTTACAAATTTTTTGAAAAGCTATTTATACTGTATAAATGGCAGCAGTGAAAAGCTTTTACTCTATTAGAAAGCCTTTTCATTGTCCCTTTACAGACAGTTTCCGTTTGAAACGTCTTAAATTTCTATTAATTGCAGTTGTTTTCTGTCTAGGTTCCAGACCCCCATTTGTGCTGTGTTGGTGGGGAGTATTACAAGATAATTTGGTTATCAACTGGGTTAACGGAAAAAGCTGTCGTTTCGAGCGTTAGCCCTTCATCGGAGCGAATCCGCCGAAGGGCTCGAAACGTCAGCTTCCGAATCTCTTACGGTGGCCAATTAATTATCAACCCAGTTGATAAAACCAAATTAGCTAGCATTTGTAAGTTTGGCAACAGAGTCGCCCACAAACCCACAGGCGTTCGTTCGGCCCTCTCGCCAAGCCTCGCTCTTCTTTTTTCGCCCCGTCGTTTTTTCGCGCAGCGCCCCAACTTGGAAGAGGCTAGAACATCTGTGAGCCAACCTGGATGTAACCTCGTCTGAGTGTAAGGCTCCTCCGTTAGGAAGGCGTGATGCTTAGGTTCAGGTGGGTGTGAACTCACTCGTCACTACGTCAGCGAAAACTTAAGCTGTCGGTAACAGTTCGAGAAAGTGCAAAAAATATAGAGTCAACGTAAAAACTTATAGTACTCCTCTAACCAACAAATAAAAGATTCCTAGGCCATCGTAGCCTTAACTAAATATAACACAAACAGCAGTGATAGGCTTTATACACCAACGCAATTTTAGACTAAACTTGACGTTTCATAAGAAATAACAGACAAACTGCGGTGACAAACATTAAGCTACGATGGCCGAAGAAAAAGAGTATTGACGCCCCACGTACTGCGACTTGACATCTATCAGTTCCCAGCCTACAAATGGCATACAAAACGGGAGTTGCCAGGGCCGTACATAGCGGGGGGGCAGGGGGGGCAGTTGCCCCCGCC
>JAHPZR010009015.1:10000-22500 GCA_019787425.1 Platygyra sinensis | reverse complement strand
CCTTGAGTATCTTTGACATGATAATTGTATAATCTGCAGTTACGACATCACAGGCGCTGATTTCGAAAATTTACTGTACGCTTTCGGTTAATCAGAAAAAGAGTTCAATGTATAATAATCAAGCTTATTTGTTGCGCACTGAGATAACCAAAAGTCACCTAAATAACCATATTTGTCATTATTGTGGCATGAAAACAAGCACTGACACCATCTTTTCATTACATTTCTAACATCTCCTGGTATTGTAACGACAGCATACTTAACAATTATCCTGGGAAATCGCACAGAATATCATCTGATACTTAGCCGACGAGGCCGTAGGCCGAGTCGGCTAAAATCAGATGATATTCCACGAGATTGAGCAGGATAATTGTTTTATTATTCAACAAATTGATAACAAAATTGATTTCCAAGCTCATAACATTTTTAAACCTTTCTGTTGACATTTTTTCACTTCACTTTTTCTTCCCACATACAAAGCTACGTATATCGCCAGATCTCTGTTACCTGCGGATGACAGATATTGAGAGCATCATGACCATATTTGGATAGTGTTACAATTTGTTGAATAACAACAAGTTTTATCGGAAATCTATGGCGGGTTCTTTTACTAGGGAATCAACATAAGATATCTTTTGAACACTCCTGCCTTCAGAAATTCCAGGAAGGTGAAGCCACTTCTGTTAATTTACATGCTTTTCATCCTGCAAGAAAATATTCACCACTTTTCCATGTGGCAACAGTATTCAGAGGAATTACTATGTCTAAAAATAACTTGAGCGGCATTCATCATCACCTAGTCCTTTTCCTTCTGAGGGAAATAGGGCCTTTCTTGAGAGGCATTACCTTTGAAAAAAAGCTTTACCTATAAATTTCCCTGCATCTTTTACTGAACTAGAATATGATAATTGGAAGAAAATTTCTTCCTTCCTTCTTTTGTGTCCATCAGTCAGTTTATCTCTGTCCATCCCTCTGTCCATTAATCCATCTGTCTGTCCATCCATTAGCCAGTCATTTATTCCTTTCTTCCTTCACTTCATGTAGCCCTCCTTCTTTACCACCCATGAGCAGTGGCTGAGCACAGCAAATTTCTTATAAAAGTTAATGATTAAGTGGCTGATAGACTGAATGACTGGCTGCATGACATTTCTAAAAACAATATAGTGACAAGCAGTTATGTACATGTAGCACTAAGAACAAGAAGCAGTTAGTGATGTAAAAAGAATCACTATTAAAAATGAAATGAAAAAGTGGTTTGGAGAGTTTTTTAGAGAGCCCCATATGAGGCAAACCACTGGATTAAAAATGCCATTGATTCTGACTGAAATATAAATGAGTGACTGCCTGAATGACCAACTGACTGAACGACTGACTGACTGAGTGAATGACTAACTCACTGTCTACCAATCAGGAAATAATATGAAGTTTTGAGAAATTTTCTTAGGCATTGATTATTGTTGATAGTACCTCCCCATTTATATATGGCACACATTTGCTCAAGCTTAGCTTATACACTGTTTTTATTTGCAGTCAAAGGAGTCCCAGATGGATAACTTCATGGTCCAGTCTTTCAGAAACGTAAGCTCTCATCATTACCCAACAAACTAGCATTCCTTTTTCAATTATTTTGCTGCTAATTGAATACAACACCCACTGGAAAAGTCCTGTATTGTGTAGCTGCAAAGTTTTCACCATGACGGTAAACCTTGTCCCCAAGAGCAGTGTTCTTCCATTCCTGCTGGTGCGAGCTAGGGCTTACTGGAATTTTTGGCTCATCTGTCTGTACTCAAGTTCAGCTTCCAGTGTCACCTGATTGAAGTACATGTACTAGGTGTAGGTGAAGCATCATCAGATAGAGTTATGTAGCATTATTGTCTGGAACTTTGGTCGCATCTGTAACTTTTAACTAGCATCATATTTTACTAATGCTAAGTTTACATGGTTTCCTTACACTAGATTTCACTGCCAAGCCTGTGAGCAGAAACTAGAGACTGGTGAATATTCTGAAGAGGAACTGCAAAAGCTAAAGTACCCCCTTGTGTCACATCTGTGGAAGCATCGCAAAGAACCATCCCAAGTGCGGGTTTACACTACTAGTGGAAATTATGTGGATAACATAATTTCAGGGTATCCTAAATTTCCTGAGAGCATAGTTCGGTTTATCGAGACATCAGGACGATATGACGTGGTTTTGGATTCTCTCAATGTTGGATATTTTAGTGGTCCTAGATTTGATGCTGAAAGGGTAAACAGTAATTATTATAACATTTATTTCATGACTAAGTTTAATTCTGAGGGCTAGTAACTAAAATCAGCCAATCAAACTGCTCTATATAATCTATATAATAAACTGTACTATGTATGGACCAACAATCAGCTAATCTACCAATGAAAGAAGAAACAAACATTAAAGGGGCAGTGTCACGAGGATTTTGCAGTTCTAGGTCAGTTCTGTGCTAAAATCATTACTTTGAGGCTTTCCTCAAAAACAAGATGCCTCTGTAAAGCTATGACAAAGATATCAAATAAATTTTATCAGAGAGGGCTAACCATAATAAATTTGTTGAGGATTTTTTGAAGACATAGCATCAAATCTTGAAAAAATTAGCCATTTTTTTCAAGTTTCAGTCCATTTCCATCCTTGCTATCCACAGTGACAGGCGACAGGAAACAGTCTCGGTACCTTCAAATAGTCTTTGGTAACAAAACTAGACCATTATTTTTGGAATTCAACTGATGCGAAGATACCTTCTAGCTTTTATAAAGTTGCCAAGTAGGGTGACACTGCCCCTTTAATTTCTCTCACAGATCTTTGCCACACACATGTATTTGATTCCAAGACAAAAGAAAAACAAATAATTGAAATTGTTGGTAACAATGCTATGAAATACTTCATTTGAAAACAAATAGAGACCATTTTGTTCACAGTCAGCATTCTGCCATAGTTGAGTCGATGATTCAGTGGTAAGACTTAATATTTTATGATGTACAACTTTTTTTTTCGTTATTTTCTAGGTGAAAAGGGTGGCTCATCATTTTTTGAAACAAAACAAGAAAGTCTTGGCTGTAGGCTCTGGGCCCTTTAAATATCCTAAAAGAAATAGACCAGGTGCACAAACAAGATATAGTAAAGCTGTAGACTTCCTCATTGAACACTGTGGTGTGTTTTTATTGCATCAAAGGTAATTTTTCTAAATCTTATCACACAGTCTCCAAATCTTGTAATTGTTTGAACTTCTTTGCATGAGAACACACGATCATGAACAAACACTTGATGTCACTTGTCATCATTTTTAACAATTTCCTTTTTTCTTGTTGCAACCACACTAACCTTAACATACTTAACTTTCCAGTTCCTATGACGATGTGTACTTCCTCAGTGCTGCCATGCACTGTGGACCAGGCACCATCCTAGTGTCGTCAGACATGTTTGCTGACCACATCTATAACATGGATTTAGTTATGAGAGCTCAGTTTAAGCGATGGCAGCAGCACTACCAGTGGAAAATGGAGGGATTTGATCAGGACAAGCCAATATTTGCAGTATGTACTTGTTTTCAATGTTATAAGTTGTAGTTTTTTTTTGAGGTAATAAAAAGGGATCTCCTGTATGCAGACATTAACATTCTCAGAAGTGCCAACATAGAGATCATCCCTGCCAATCGTAATGCCTGCTTTGAAGTTAAAAACTTGGATCCCCCATACTCATGCCTGCAGACAAATTTTTTCATGCCGAGCTGAAGATTTGAGCTTTTCCAGCCTCAACTGACACGAAAAAGAAAACATCGAAAGTGGTGAAAGCAATTTAAATCAACACTTTAATGCCCAATCATATTTTATGAACTGCAATATTTCCATCCTTATCCTGTACTCCCAAACATTTTCCACTGGAGAATCTTTCTTTTTGACAGTTGAGTTCTTTATTTGATAACTTTAAGCAATAATCATAAGAGAGAAACGTGAACTCTATTTCTTTGAAAATTGTTTTTCATTTTTTCCTTTTTTTTGACTTTTGAACGATAGTTCTAACCTTCCAACAGTGGAGACTACAATAACATTATCCTCTTGCTTTTTCAGAATGTGAAAAATTTTGACACTCCTGCTCACGTTCAAACTACTGGGGATACATGGCACTTTCCATCCAGTGATGGCTTAAGGTGGCTCTGTGCCAGAAAGGCGACAATAGTCGAGAATCCAAAAGTGGTGCCTTTTTAATTTGATGGAGGAGCAAGTTACTTTTGTGTTTCTACAAAGAGGCTGCCAAATATTGTCAATAAATAAATAAACTTTTGCAATTAAAAATATCTTGTTTTAGATTGTTAGGAGTGTCGAGAGGATGGCTCTGGTTAACTGGCTTCTAACAGTATTTTCTTGAGTTTGATTGTTTGCACTGATCCCCTTAACCCTTTAGTGCCCGAGGGGTCTCCCTTTGACGAGTAAAATCGTCTGGCGTTAGACAGAGTAAAATCTATAAGTCACTATTGGGCATTAAAGGGTTAAAGGAGATAGTTTATTGACCCTTTAATGCCCAAGGGGTCTCCCTTTGATGAGTAAAATCGTCTGGCGTTAGACAGAGTAAAATCTGTAAGTCACTATTGGGCATTAAAGGGTTACATGCCTAAACAACTATAGGGTTGGGGGGGTAAATGTTTTAATTGATGAAATTAGAAAAACCTGACAAAACTCCTTGGGGAACCCCTAGACTACGAGTAGGCCCTGGTTTGCTTAGTCCATTGAGCTAGACGTGAAAGAACCTCATGAGATCTCTCTTCCTTGGGTTTCTTTTGCATCTCGCTCAACGCACTAAGCGGAAGAGGGACTACTCATAGTCTAGGAGAACCCCTATGTGGAGTATTATTACAGTGGTGCTTAACAATGCATACTTAGTCACTTCATAACCAAGTGAAAGGTGAATTAATCTACATGACACGAGCATGGGACAAAGAAAAATCTGAGCCCCCGATAGGAATCGAACCCATGACCTCCCAAACACCGGGCAGGTGGTCTATCTCTGATTTCTGTCAGGGACTCAGATTATTCTTTGTCCCATGCTCGTGTCATGTAGATTAATTCACCTTTCACATTTATTACCGAGCACAAAAATCACCATCTTTATTCACTTATCACCACTTCATAACCAAGTGAACTTGAAAAAAGTGAAAACAAAGCACTTTTATCTAGTTAAGAAATACTGCATCTTTATTGATCACTGGTATATAAATTAAGCTATCAAAATTTAAAACAGCAACAAATTTATTAGTAACACTTTCTGACTACCCCTAAACCTAAAAAAATAATGATTGAGGAGTTGCTGGCAAGACCAATGGAAGTGAGAGTTTAAACATATATTCAATGGCTAATATTAACATATTTACAGATAAGCATTCAGATATGAACTGTACAGAGACTTGGCATCTTAAATTAAAAACAATTTTCCTGTCACATTGGTACTACTTGCCTGCAGATCATCAATTCCATCTAACTTCAAAAATCCTTTAAGCCCTCACTTTAACTTGAAGATTTCTCTTCGAAATTATTTTGATGATAATTTCTAGAATCAATTTCCTTATTCTCATTTATAATCAGTTGAGTTTGAACATTGAACAATAAAACAAGCATTTCTCCTTATATACTGCTAAAGATCTGGTACTCTCATCTTCCAACCCCCCAAAATAATGCTAGAATAAGCAATACAATAGTTAAAAATCTATTCTAAAACCATAATCTTGGAAAAAAAATGTCAAAATTATAGAGCTCACTGAATTTAACATTGATTCTGGAGGCATCTGGGGTTGAACAGCTGGTAGGTATTGCATGAACATTAATGGACAACTCTGATGTTCATATAAAGGTGGTCCAGCCCTATTTTCAGGGTTTCACTCTTCCATTTCCAGGCAGATACCTGTCTGTACGCAGAGTAGGAGTATGTGCATTTTGGATGAGTTCACTGTAACACAATAATCCAAGCAGAAGTAAGAAGTCTAAAAGCTGGGCTTCCTCACTGAGCTTTAACGAGAAAATTGCATGGAGCCTGCGAGTCAGAAGCATATCTGGTATGTTTAGTGCACCACTGACAAGCCAAACATGATTCACTTCTTTGGCATGCCCCTGCCACGCCCTGCCATCTTGAGAGAATGTTGGTAAACAGGATTCTTGACCCCTACAATCAAAGTGATAATAAAAAACATTTTACCTTCAAGGTCAACATCAATGTTCTCCAACTTACATTGAGAGAATATTAATAGAGTCACTCACATTCTTGTTTCCATGCCCTGCATATGTCTGCATGAAGCACACTTTTCACTTGAATCAAATTTTTAGACATCCACATTCCGTGAAAATGACTGTAATTATACTAACTCCGATATTATTGATTTCTTCCTGGACAACAACACCAAGTGTATCCTTGGGAAGCAGGGAAAAAGTTTAAAAAAAAAAGCAAAACGAACCTCCAACTCTTTGAAACTAGGGGTCCCAAGGCCACTAACTATCAAAACTAATGAGAACTCTGTTTAATGATATTACTTTGTTGTTTTTGATCATGAAGTATGGGAAAGATGGACAAGGACAGTGGTAATTATAATAATCCATGTAATATATAGATAACAGCACACTTTCCAATCGAGTGTCAAAAAAACAAAATCAAAGTATCATTCTGGGCAACCAAAACATCCAAGCAAATGCAACATAAAGCAAAGGAAAACATTTGCAAACAAGTCACAACTGGCTTGCATTTACTTTTGATTGGATGACAGAGATGCCAGTTTTTTTTAACGCCAATCCAAGCAAGTTTGGTTTGTTTTACAGCTTGCCCTCTTCTGAAATACAGAAACTTCAAAGACTACAAAACGCGGCCGCCCGACTTATTACGCGAACAAAAAAATTTGATCATATTACTCCAGTTCTTATCAATCTGCACTGGCTCCCTATAGAACATCGTGTTATCTTCAAGCCTCTTCTCTTTACCTATAAAGCACTTCATGGTCTGGCCCCTGATTACTTGGCAACTCTGTTAACTTTCTATAAACCTGTCCGCACCCTTCGTTCCTCAAGGTCCATCAATCTGTTTGTCCCAAGATCTAGAACCTCCACCTATGGCGACAGATCTTTTGCATGTGTATCTCCTAGGCTTTGGAACAAACTTCCTGATTTTATAAGATATTCTGAGACTTTAGATTCCTTCAAAACCAGGCTCAAGACTCACCTTTTTAAAATTGCTTTTAACCTATAGTGAATCTTTGATCTTATTCTTGTGTTTTTTTTTTTTTAATCTTTTGTAAAAGCATTGAGACTTTGGTATAATGTGTTTTAAGAACTGCTATTACTTACTTACTTAAGAAAAAAAATTCTCTTACTACTAATCTGCTATACCTTTTCTGCCCACTGTTGTCCACTCATCATCACCTCCTGATGTGCCATTAACCACAGGGAAGTTGTGGGGTGGATCATTCTGGGCTGGTTGCACCATGGTTGGGCCATTCTGAGATGGCTGTTGTGCCAAGGGTGGGCCAGTAGCAGAACTAGAAAAGTCACTTGGAGGTTTTAAGACTGGCCTTCCTCTCCCTCTTGGCTGTAGCTGCCCTGCATCATTTAGCAGTTGTAACTCATGTGTTTCTCTTAATCGTTGATGGTCCATGGCTGTTCTTGCAGCCATTGGTTTGTTGGGTGTTGGGTCAACTGGTTTAAAAAGCAGATGAAAATAATTATTATTTGTTAGATTGTTTCTAAACAGTTGGCAATAAAATTATAAGTTAACTATCAATTCTGAAACAAAAAAAAAACACGTACACTACGTTTAAAAGTTTGGATACTAAACTTTAGATATACAGCTTTAGTACTTTCTACTAACAAGTTAACAAATTGATGTCAGTTTTTCATGAGTCTCTCCTGGAATTGATCACAAATTTTTTCATACATGTAATGACTATTTTCAAAGTAGCTGTGGATCCACAAGGCAATAGCCACATGGATCCCCAGACTACTTTGACAATGTTATGACTGAATTCATTGTCAATAACAGACGCATGAAAAACTGATGTCAGTTTGTTTTTTACATTGACAAACTGTCAAATTGTCTACTCTCGTTCCTTGATGCATCACAAATTATAAATTCATGTGTCTGTCTGTTTATTGTCGATGAAAATCAGCCAATGAGTGTGTAAGAAATTCTACATCGTAAAATAATTATTAAAAGCCAGTTTTGTACAAATGGAGTGTGGTCTGCCATCTCAAGTTTAAGTTGAAAGTTCTGTACACTGTGTCCATACATCTTATTCCAAAATGGCTGCCATTTTAAAGTTCTTTTTTTACTTGAAAATTAGCCCTTTAAAAGAGGCAACAAGGGCTAATTTAAGAATACTAACATGGTGACCATTTTGGGATAAGGTGTATTGACTGATGTTGTTCTCAGTTGTGACGTGATTGGTTTCTTTGAGTATATTTGCACAAAGAAGGTGCCATCCTAGAAAAATTGACTACAAACATTTGAAGAGCTTCTCAAATTTAGGCCTGGGTCGCATGAGAGCCAATTTTGTTTTTAGAAGTAATAAATCTGTCATGGGTAGCATAAAATAAGTGTGACCCCAGTTTCAAAAACTTGCCACATTTTTGTGGATTGCCAAATTTCACCAATCTTCAAAGAAGCTAAAGTGCTACCTCAGAAGGCAGACGCTTCCAAAATTTTGGGAGAACAAACAATTTTTTTTTACCATTTAACTGCAGTCATAGTTTTTAAAATGTCTGGATAAAATTATGGTAAGAAAATAACTTTGACAGCTAGTCCAGTTTGGCATGTGTAATGGCAGGACAACATCATTTTTTACCCTGTCGCTCTGACAATAAAATATCATTTTGATGCAAGTGGCGTTTTTTTTTTAATTCTTATGACTTGTAGCCTGGATCTGGTTACTGGCAACAACTTAAAGAGATGGCTACAGCAGGACAATCTATTTAGATCGCAAGTGGTGCAAGCAGCAATACAAATGCAAGCCGAGCAAAATCTGCCGAAAATCACAAGTTGCTATTGAGTGTAGATTCAAGAACATGTAGCATAGAGAAAAATCTGCAAAGAAATAAGCTCTCACATAAGATCTAATAAAATACTTAATAATTGAAAAACCTATGCAGATCTTGTGATGTATGTTTCAACCAGTAACATTTGGTTCCAACATGTTGGTCTGCATATACATGTAATGTGACTGCTGCCAAAATTTGGACCTTGAAAAATTTTTTTGTCACCAAAACTTGGAAAAATTTGAATTCGCTGTAGTGCAACCTGACCCTAAAAATTTTGGCTCTTTGGATGTCATATTAAATTTTGAGAATTGGCTTTCAAAAGCTGCAACATTTCTAGGTGGCAAAAGTGCTAATGGGATTGTGCTGAGTTTTTTAACCTGCATTGCACAAAAAGTATTCAATACATCAGGCTCAAATTCTTTGAGACAGTTACTACTGAAACAGGTAGACTGCGAATTCAAAGACAAGAGTGACAGTTGATTGTGGTGCTAAACGTTAATGATTTCAGTCACGTAGCTTTACTTGTCAAATCGAAAAGCTGAACGCACGTGGTCACATTCCTTTCTCCTTGCTGACTTCGCCGGTACAGCTTGTTGTTCGCACTTCCAAGTTTCGGAGTCAACCATTTTCATGGAAACCCCAAATACTTCAACTGAAAGTTTTCTTTTACATTCCCCAATGATGGAGTCTAAAATGCTTCCTCTTAAGCTTTCATGTATGGATTTCCCGTGAATTAGAATTCGCCTTTTGCAGTTTACAGAATACATCATTGTTAAATCACGCACTGGAATGTGACCACATGCATTCACCTTTTTCTCATGAGAAACAAAGCCATGTGACCAAAATCGTAGACGTTTGCCGCCGAAGTCAACCGCCACGCTTGTCTTTGAATTCGCGGTCTACCTGTTTCGGTAGTAATCATGCTATGCCCTAATTTTTAGCTCCGTCAGAAACTGTCTTGCTTGTTATAATTAACAATAAGATTATTCGCTCTTGAATTCTATGAGGCGATAGTTGATGAGGCCGAAGGTGTATATTAAATGGGTACTGGCAAATTTAATACTGGGGAGTAACCCTCCCATAGACTAGCATCTCATGCAGGGGAGAGTTGAAATACTTTAGGCCTACTCCTAGTCATTTCATGCGACAGAAACCAACGATCAGTACTGGCCTGATGTACCTCTTGGGTTGTATGCAGACTTTACTTACCTACAGGAATGTTGAGACCCAGAAGAGCACACTTGGCAGCATCATGACGTGCTTCCTTCTTGGTCGCGCAATATTTCATGGTAGTAAATATCTCTCCCTTCACTAAAACTTGAGCTCCAAAGCCTCCATGTACCCCTACTGCTTCACCATATTTAGGTACATTTATTCGGTTTTTCTGGCAGTATTGATTTAAGATGCTGACAAAGTCAACAAAACTGCCTGAAGATGGAATAAAAATAAATAAGTTACAGTTAAAGCAACGTGTTGTTTGCTAATTTTCACCTGAGAAAATATCAAGTCATTTATTTCCTACTACACAAGGTCAGAATCTTGCTATACCTCCCAACTCAAATACATTTTCTGATTGGAGGAAAACGTGTCATATGCGCTGGGTCAAAACTCACTCACTCCCTAGGGCGAACAAAACTCACTAACTCCCTAAGGAAACAGCAACTTGAACTTTCAACTCGTACATGATCAGGTCATGCTTCTTAAAACCGCGGCAAAAGTAACTTGACTACATTGAGGGTCTCAGGGAAATATAAAAACTCACTGTTTCCCTTGAGGCCAGTCATGACGTGTTTAATGATGACAGCACATCATTTGACAAATGACAATAGCTAGACATGGATTACGAGGTCATACTAGGTTGTTAGCAGTTGCAGAGCTGCTACACTATCTTGTGATCACACTCTCAGATTCTGGGTTTAAGCAAAGTAACAAACCAAAAGGGTCTTGGTTTTCTCTGTCCAGGAAATGTCACATGGCTACTGAATTTCTACTTTGATTTAAACCCGCTTTCAGTGTTACATGCATAGGCGACATGTTTCAACCATCTTTCGACATACTACATGAATGTAAACGGCTGAAAGACTGTTTAACTACATGTATAAGAATTGACAAATAAATTATAATTATTACTGACCTCAAATGGCTGAAGAAGATTCTGGGCTTTGTGTATTTTTGATTTACAGAGGATAATTCAAATGATTTGAATGTAGAGTTGATTGGCTCTCAATAGTAACTTCCCGTAGAAAAAAACTTACCTCTTTCAATGTTCACATGGTGTAAGCACTCAAAACAGTTGATTTATCTCTCACAGAATGACTTCCTCATACTCCTAGCACTTGTTTGATGTCAAATAAATCTGTCTCTCATCACTAAAAGTCAAGTTTGACCTAAAGTCCACTGTGCTTACATTTTTTATGTAGGCCAGGTTATGTGGCATGTCGAACGATGTTGTCTATGCACGCAACACTGAGGGAGGGTGTAAATATATGAATAACCATACTTCTCAAATAACCATTAATTTCATTAATGACTACTTTACTTGCTGTGATTTCTAGGATCAATATCAGTATCTGGGCAACTGCACACCTACCCCTCTCCTAACCCAACCCTCCAAGTTAACTTTTTTCCTTAGTGGTCATTTGGCCACTGAATGTTTATTTCTGGTCACCAGTAAAAACTGTTAGTTGCCAAAATATGCAAATTAATTAGTTAATTAACAATAATTAACTAATAAATATATATAAAGTAATAATAAGTAATTCAAGTGCTATCCCTGAGCCAATTTTAATACATCTTTAACAACTGAATGTTAATGGTTTCAAAATGTCAACACAGATGTCCTCAGCACATTGCACATGGGATGCTACAGAGTTGCAAGACTATAGTTATAGTGTAAATACCAAAAAGCAAATTTTTACTTTGGTATCTTAATGTTAGCTAAGATTACGCTGACTCAACTCACTTAAAATGTGTACCAGAAGAAACAGACAGTAATAGTAATAGAGACAATAACAGTTTCTTCACACAAACATATAAACGTAAGGCTGGCTGTGAAATCTACGCGCCAAAGTGCGAGTATGTGCGAATTTACCACCATTTTTCTTGGGAGAAAATTTGATCGACAAAAAATGAAAAAAAAAAACATCACTTCACGAAACAGAAATACTGTGGATCTTAATTCATATCTACAGAGCAAAAAGATAAGTGTAGATGGCACAGATTATATAATACAGACTGCAGCAACTAGATAATGGCCAACATCATCACTGGCGGCATTTACTTTCATGATCAAAACTTTAAGTAAACTTCTATTTTTACTCGAATGTTGAAAGAGTTCTTGAATGACGAAAACGAAAACTTTAGCTGGATTAACGATAACAGAAGTGTTCACGCTTGAATTGTTTTTAGTCATATTACACTGAAACAATTCAAGCGTTAAAGCATGCGAATTGAATGAGAAATACAATATAAGCTTGAATATTGTT